>CABFVX010002044.1:34829-69096 GCA_902151425.1 Timema shepardi | reverse complement strand
GGGGGGGGGGGGGCGGAGTGCATGGAATATTATATAGGAAAGGTGAGAATTTTGTAAATGGAAGAGATTAGAGTAGCTGGCTGGAGGTGTTGGAAATGGAGGAGGGGGAAAGGCGGGGAAGAGGGAGAGAAAGCCCGATACATGAAAGGTCTCGTTATGTAAGAAATGGTTGAGTGGTGGTAGGGTAGCCAACGTTGGAAATTAAGAGGATGCGCAGCAGCTGATAAGAGTATAAGAACGCTGAGGCCACAACACGAAGGTCATGAGTTCAATACTATTGTTCCCAAGACTTTTAATAAATTATATTGCTACTCCTGAAGTCAATGGGGGTATCGAAACGTGTGGATCGATTACAGATTACGAACCACCAATTTTAATTTATCTTGTCCTTCATCCCGATGGGAGTGTGTATGAAATAGATTTGTCAGCCTAAGAAACCTACTCGCCCAAAATCACTAAGGGTGCTTCCATGTTGGCAGCCCCGGGGCAACATCCTTCCCTGCTCAGCTGGATGGTGGCCCCGGCCATTATCTATCCAGGGGGATTGGGCGCCTGCATTTCTGTAGACGTCAATGTTGGAATGGGGGTGGGGTCCCCCAACCACCACGCACTAGGCGGTTAGTTGTGCGTACCTGGTCTCGAACAGAGATAATGGGTCGGGACACCTCCGCGAGGTCCCCGCTGAGCAAATCAGGCTCAATGCTTCGGGAAACCAAAGCTATACCTAAGGCTGAGTTGAGTGCCTGCCTCCTCCAAGAAGCTGGTATCACTATGGGAGGCGGGGGCGAACGGGGGGGGGACTACTCCCACCAAGGGCCAGGAAAATAAGGGTGAGGGTGGTTTGCCGAGCTACCTAGTGATGCCGGCATCGCTGGCTAGTAGAGTTTGGTAGTCCTAAATTACTCGCTCTGTGTGCTTGAGGCTCCCCTCTGAGGGTACGGCAACATACGGGGTTCCCCGTAGTCACCAAGAGTTCCACCGTTCGACCTTGGGTGGTGTCAGTGCGAAAAGTATGACTTGTATGCGCTGAGATAGATAGCCTCTTGTGGGATGGATGAAGCATCACAATCCAGTTAAAAGGAATCCTTAATTTTGAAAAATGTTCACGTAATGTCTTAAGTTGCACGTTTTTAATGCATGACGGAGCTCCATCTTTCATTCGAATAGCTAGCTATTTCTTAAATGATGCATGCATTGCCTGGTCTGCTCGCTCCCCAGAGTTATATTCCCTGGATTATTATTTTGGAGAAGTTTAAAGCGATTATTTTGGGCAATGCTACCAACGAGTCTAAGAAACTCCTGGACTTCTATAACTTTAAAGAAACCATAAAACGACGATTACAGACTTGTATTCAGGTTCAAGATGGTCATTTTGAGCACTTCACGAAATGGTAAGCAGCAAAACATTTATGGAAAGCAAAAATGGCTATAACTTAAAAACAAGGTCAAATAGGGCACATGTTTAGTTAGTCAAAGGTCAAATTCCCTTTGCTTTGACTTCGACACTCACAATAAACCTCGCACCTTTAAAACGTTTCTGAGGAACAAAAAAATATCTGTAAAATGAAAAGATTATTATTTGAAATATATCACAAAATATGATACATTTACACATATAATCGTTTTGATGACATCTGCTAAATGGTATTTTAATACCAACTAGTGATTAAATTACACCTATAACTTAATCATAAGTCAATTTAGATATGTCAGTATAAAATAAGAATGTGCTTAGGTTTTATCCAAACCTTTATCTTTACCTAAAAGCATTAATGTCTAATTTAAATATTAAAAGTAGTTTTAAGTGACCTACAAAAACCTAAGTATTTACAACTTCAGCTTCAACTTCGCCTCGTATTTAACAAGTCACCTTCGTACTCCCCTTATGTTTATATAATACATTTTTTCATCGTGTTTGTGTGTCCCAAGTCAAGCCCTGAAGTGGATCCACCTATTAAGGTATACCCTATATATTATGTAAATTACATTTATTATAGCCGCTTAAACAATCACTTTATACAACTGGAAAAGCTTTTTTTCACTATATGTGTGTATTTTTTGGCTCCCCCGAAGATTCTCACTACCCGTACGGGTTATACACATTTTTATAAAGCTAGTGGAAGATAAATTAAGGTAAAATTGAGAGGAAATTTGCGCGGAATGTGAGTAAGAAACCGTTTAGGAAGAAATATCAGTATATGAAGCCAGGATTTGAGCCCTAGCCTCTTCATAACCACCAAACCGGACTCGATAAGTCTGAAATTTAATGCGAGTACCCAACACATTGTTTTTTAGCGCTGCATCTTACTATCCATTCGGGTTGTACGTTTAAGTACTAATTACGCTAATGGTTATAGGGATTAGTAATGTTAAATTTAGATAAAGTGTACGCGCATTTGCATGTAGAGAGAATGGAAACCCATTTTGGAAAAGCCACCCTCAGTACACCCGACTGAGAGTCGAACCTCGATCTCCCCGCCATCGGCAATCTAGTCTACCACGAGAGTAGCGTGTTAGACCATGCGGCCAACGAAGCGGGTGAGTTCAATGTTAGAGTTATGTAGCTGAGTAGAAATACTAAAATTAAAATATGTGTGATATTATCTAAGAAAGTGCAGCAAGGTTTATGAAGTCAGAAGTAATTAGAAGTGTCCATGCCAAGTGGAAGTCTGGGGCATTGTACATCCATCCATTCCTCCGGTGGTGATAATGGACACACCTAGCCGTATTACTGGGGTTGCACGGAAGCAGGAGGGGAATGTAAAAATAGAACTCGGCGTTGTGTGGAGGAATAGCAGGAAAACCCATTAGCAAGCCCCCTGGAATGGTTCCCTGACCCTCCCGGAAAGCCACGCTAGTTTCTAGTTGCCAGAGCCCAGAATTCGCTTCAAGGGAGCGAGCCAAATCAATCCTGTACAGACATTCCGCGCAATAACTCTTCATGTCACGTCCAGGATTAGGGTGACCTAAATCATTTGGGACTCGAAATAAACAATAATATCTCCTTCAATAAGAAGAGGTCGCACATGTTTCTTAGTACTGCTCTCATTACCACTAGACCCTACTGTGATATGAAATGGAATAACACATATACATAATAAGCGCGAACTTAGAGCGAGGATGGTTAGTATATGTTAATAACAATAATATGTTGCATTCAATATTTTTAAAATAGAACTTCATGCATTAATAGAATCATACATAAGTTATGGGGAATCTTCCTGGGGGAAAACGAACGATTTATATTCAACCCAATTAGAACGATTCAAAATAAAGTTTTGAAAATCATTAATAAAAACAATCCAAAGCAAGCATATAGCTAAAACGGGTAGTAAGACGCGGTGATAAAATAATTCCAAAGCACTCGACGAATTAAGACTGGAAACTAATATCGATTAAAAAAAATGCATACAATTACAAAATAATACTTCAATATTATTTTGATTATTACGTGGCGTGGTGGTTCAAAAACTTTATTTAAGATATAGGCTAAATGCATTTCTGAAAATGTTATAGGCCTAAACGAAGAAATGGCTATTAAATGGATTTGATTTTTAATATGTTCTTAATAAAATATGTAATAGACTTGGTGAAAAAATGTATTCCATATACTGTATATTCCATTCACGGTAGGAATTACTCTCTGAAAGGACTTTTTTCCTACCAATACCCTACTATATAGTAGATTTATGGTAGGGAAAAAGGCCTTTCAGAAGTCAATTCCTACCGTGAATGGAATATATGTGTGTACTTCTAGAAGATAGATTTAGAGATTTAATATTGTTATCTTAAAATAATATATTACATAATAAGTAAATATAAAATGTAAATGTTTAGCACCAGATGACAAGCACTAAGTAATTAGCTGGTCCATGTACCTTACTACTGCTACTACCCATACTAAACCATTTAACTTTCATTTTGACAACTCAATTATTTCAGTGGAATAGCTTGAGATGAAGATTTTAGAGTTTAATATAGCAAAATATTTTGTTGACACCATCCCCAACCAGGAGACCAAAAACGAAGGATATGGATACATTGGCGCACAGGGGTCTTTTCTAATAATGTCCTCGGTCCTATCTTAGCAAAGCTCAAAAAAATTTTACTTCAAGCAAAGAAGGAAAAAAAACATACTCATGCATATCAAATTAATGAAAAATACTAGAAATAAATAATAAATGTACTAATTTGTAACTTTGTAAAACTTGTCAAAAAGTTAAAAGTTTGCGAATATTAAACAAAGTTTAGGTTTATATAAAATAAAGTGCTCTTTAGTCTAAACAGGCATAATATTTATTAACATGAGTGAAATGTAATAAGCAATATACTAATTTGTTTCAATGATTAGGTATATAATGAGTTTGTTCAAAATTAGTAATTTAAACCAAATATTTCATAATTATAAATACTTTTAACAAGTAGATATCTAACCTATTTATGTACATCACTAGAAATGAATAAACAATATAGACCTACTTAGTTATTTAAATCAGGCAGTCAAAAGTTTGCGCTGGCAAAAAAAAAAATAAGTAAACATATCCCGGGTACATAAAGTAAAGCGAAAAATAATTTTAAACATGCGTGTTTTCATGCAGAAAAAATTTGATTTTTTTTATTATTATTTTACTCTGTGCCACATTTAAAAAATTATTTTCATGACAATGATGTTTGTGACGAATAAGATTTGGGAGTTTTGTGTATGATCCTTTCAAACGCTACATTTAAATAATATTTTAAGGATTTTTAAATTATATCAAATAACGTGGTTACACACAAATACAAACATGTCGGTCACTTTATGGTGCACTTAAACAAATAAAGAAAAATAGATAACCATAAAATAATGTTAAATTAACTATGAAGCTGTTATAAAACTATATACTTAGACGATATTAAGATTTTAGTTAAAGTCTGTAAACCAACAAGAGATAAATGACGCAAATAAATAAACTTGTTTAACAGAGATTGCGTCCGGCAGAAGAACACAAATCAGATATTTATGTTCACTCGGTTTCCTGGGTGGTTCCGATCCTTCAGACTCACAAACGCCTCTCAGGAGAACAAATAACTATTTATATGTGTTTCCTCCTCCTTTCTCAACTAACATTTTTTTTAAAGCAAACACCACAATAAGGCGATTGCTAAATAAATCCCCATGAGCTTAACCGTCAAAATAATGTATCCCTATTAAGGGGCCACATATCTCTAATATCTCCCTCTCCGTATTTAATAGTATTACTGATACCTTCTACAATCTGAAAGTAAAAAAAAAAGTTTTGACAGTGGTTTTCCTATTTAGACACGGTAAAAAGTACTGAAAAAAGTCTCAGTCAGATGCGTTTCAACTTGTCGAAAATATGCCGACAAGTAAACCAGATGAAATAAGCACTAATTCTTGTTAGAGTAATTGTATCCACATTTGCGAGGGCCACTCTACGCGTAGGGTCCTCCAATAGTAGAGTAGGGTTTTGAAACACGTGATACCATAGAAAATCGTATGTGTTTACTACCAACTTATGTTTATATTTAGACAGGTCCCCAATATTGCGTTCCGTTATATCTAAACGGTACAGGAATTATTTTATAAGTAAATTATTTACGTTAGCACGCTCAATTCAATCCCTACTCTCAACTTTAGTCTGCGTAGAGTCCGAATTTGCGAGGAACACTCTCTACGTAGGATCATAGTATTGTCTATAAATAAATCCACCTAGGGTAGTTTTTCATGTCTACAGGCAAGTATTGGTGCACTTACTCTAGCAACCTTCTTCGTTGTTAGTGTTAAGTTGATGAAGGACCATCACATAACAATGGCTGCTGTCCAGAGACAAGTAGCAATATACTTTGATAGCCCAGGTGCGGTTGGACCGCAGCTAGCCCAAGTGACTGCCTCCCGTCACTAGATTCACACTGCACTCAACAGGCTAGCTGTGTTTTTTTTATTCTCTCTAATATCTCGGGTTTAATTCCTGTCATGTATCAGCAAAGAAAGTTTTTTGAACCCCTAGGTGTCAGTCTCAAATAGTCTTGTAAGGGAATAGTGTAAAGTGAAAAGATCAGTTATTTTGTGAGTCAGTTTAGTAAGAAATTATTTAATATCAGATGCTCCATTAGGATAGCTTTGATAATGAGGATACTTATGTTGTGAGTATAGATACCTATCGAGGATAGCTTTTCTCCAAGTTAAATGAGGAGAACTACGTATGAGGGTTGGTTTGTTCCTAGTGAAATTAGGATATTTATTCCAAGTAAAATTAGGATAATAACAGAGTGAGGATAAATTTGAGCCAAACGAAATGAGGATAGCTAGGTTATGAGGATAATTATATAACGCAAACAAGTTAATGGTCGAGGTGGGATTGCTCGCATGTTTCAACGTGTCGAGAGTAATCACTACAATTGTGGCGCCAAATCCAATCCCTGTGACCCTTGCATGTTTCGATTTTTGCACGTGGGTATATTAATTGAACGCTAGTATAATGCTTGCATAAAACATTTACTGCGCCGTTGTCCCATGGGCTCTTCAGTGTTCCGATTTCCTGAGTGACGACCGTAGTTACACTTTAGAATAAGGCTATAGACTATGGCTGGTGGTCTCGTGGTTTACGAGAAATCGCATACTACGGCGTTGTCCCTTAGGTCCTTACGTAAGATATGGCAACGGTTCTTGAACCTGAGTATAGTACGCTAATCAATTTACATATATTCCTTGTGGTTTTGGAGAAAACTTCTACTACGCAGTTGTCCTTTGGATCCGATCTTGTTCCGATGTGTGTCAGAAGTATTTGGACTAAGTATAATGACGTGCTCATTTGTAAGACTATCCAAATAGATTGATAGAAAAGCCTGCAACTACATTGTCCCTTAGACCCTTATTGTTAGGATTTCGGGTGTAACTATGATACCTAACCGTATATATTTAGCCGTTGTCACCTACTCGATAATCGTTACATTATAATCGAGGCAATGGTACTAGGCCCTATTCACCTTCCACACCATCTTTGCATGGAGAGCTGTATGCATTTTAAAGTTGACGGAACATGGTTTGATCTATTCACACTTTAAGCTTTGTTTCTTTTCAACATAATTATGTGATTAAAGATCTGCGCAGCGGAGAAACCCACTAGGTAAGAGTTGCATATGGTTAAAACCCAACCGAGATCCGGACTTTGAGCTTAAATACCGACTACAGCTTCAAAATAAAATCTTATATTTACCATATTGTGCTAATTTATCACATAATTTTAGCTTAATAGTTTATTTTTATTTTTATGACCAATATTTTTTATTTTGTTTGACAAATGTATTCAAATATAAATTAACAGTGCCAAAGAGACTTCCCATGAAATAATTTGTATTGGAGCATTTTACTGCCGTAAATTTGTTATTACTATTAATATATATGAGCAATTTATAAAGGAGTCAGAGTCAGACAGTAGAAAAATAGAGATGTTAAAGACGAAGGCTTGGTGTAGCAATTTCACAGCCCTGCCTAGGGGGTGAACATATAAAACCCATTAAAACCACGTTCAAGGTCGACGGGGTGGAAAAAAAACCAAGTAAACACATTCAAGGTCAAACTGAGTCACTCGGTAGTCCCTAATGAGCTGTTTACTTGTCTCGCCATACCATTGGGACTATGGTCGAAGTGGTGGAAAAGTCATTAAGACGTCACAGTCAAACAGTAAACCTGTTTATATCGCCTGGGGGCTGGGGACCTGCCTCAGGAACATTAATGTTGGTTCATTATAAGGTGCAGGGCCACCGAGAATCGTGAATCTGGCAACAAGCGACCCACGGGCCGCAAGTTTGACATCCCTGTCTTGGAAGATTCGACCACCCTAACAGGTAATAATATTATAGATTATTTAAAAATAATGTTGTAGTAATATAATGCACTAGTCCCTGAGTGGGCTGCAGGTGTCACATTTCTAATCTTTCAATCGCGTTGTGCAGTAGCAAAAAGGTTCATTTCTCTTTAGTGCTCCTCGCTCAGTTAACCTGCAATTAATCCTGCACAGCTCTTAAATCTCCTTTTGTTGTTACTCTTATTTTATCAGCTCTTTCACCCATAGCATATTACCTTTTCCTAATCAATAAATCTCACCTCTCTTCCTGACTTCCAGATCCGGCGGGAAGATACCCAGCCTGATAATTAATGCATCTGTTGATATTGTGGATTAAGGCCCGGATAGTTTCAGAAGAATATCCCTCTCTGGAGCCTCTTGAGCAACTCTGAATGCTTTATCTGCTTCAAGTTTACATTAAATACACTAGCTCCATAGCCCACCATGGACACAAGTATAGCCTCTTGATATCTTCGTATGGTTTTCATTGAAAGCTGAAACTTATTTATACATTGCTGATAATCTTATGTATCAGGAGTTTGGCTCTTATGCATACCTGTTCCATGTACTGTACTCTAAGCCGCGACTGTTGACACGCGGTATAAGGACATTGCTTTGATTTATTCTAAATGATTTCCCAAACTTTCTTTGAGCATGCATATAAGTACATTGCATCTCNATATATATATATATACTGTATAGACCGAACTGAAAGTGACACTCGGGTGAAAAAACAACAAAATACCCATAGTAAAAGGGATCAACACTAAAACGTTACAATATACCGTACCGTAATGAGTTCACGAGATGGACAACACATAAAATAATTAAATAATTTAATATATTTTAAATCTAATAATCATACTATGTAAGGTATTCTAAGTAGCTAGTACGTAACAATCAACACATCTTTGTTAATACAGACCTAAGTTGAATTTAATTAATGTATACATAAAACATTGCCAGGTAGAATAAAATTAATTCGACACCTCAAGTGACAAATTTAAATCCATCCCGGTACACGTACATCAAGAGGTAGAAAGCGAATAGCGTTTGAACACCTTTAAATCATCCCCACCAAGTATACCTGATAGGATAGACAGAATATTATAATATATAAACACCTGGACATACCTCCTATTCCATGTGTACAAGAGATGGACATAAGATGATACATAAACACCTGTAGATGACCCCTCGCCATGTGTACCACAGTAGAGAGACAGAATGTGATATATAAACACCTGGACATACCCCCCTTCCCCCTCCAACCCTGTTTACATCAAGAGCTGGACAGAATATATATACATACATACATACATACATACATACACACCTGGACATAACTTCATTCCCCATCCGACCATGTTTACATCAAGAGATGAAAAGAACATCATATAGAAACACCTTGACATGACCGCTCCGCAAGCATACGTCAAGAGATAGAGAAAACATGACCTATGAACAACTTGACATGACTCCCACTGTGCCTACAAGACATAGATAGAACAAATAAACCCTTGCATTATGATGTAGGTTATGATTATATAAACATCGATTTACAAATACCTGATTCAGAAGCAATAGCGACTGCTTTCTAACACGTTACTTTAAGTAACCCGCCAGAAATGTGGATTTCAAAAACATAGGTAGATAAGATACAAATTTAAGCCTACATTATCTTCTCAGTATTTGTGGTGAAAATTTAAATGTTTGAGTATACGTTTTAAAAATATCGATGATATAATATACATAAATGTCTAAAATCGACTTATCTTCGCCACAAAGCATGAAATTAATAGCTAAAAATTGAAACAGTTTAAAAAAAATCTATCATATATTTGTTTATAAAATCAAGGCATTATTATCAAAGTTTTTGGTCATGTGAGTATAGTTAGTGAAGTAGCCTACCAAAAAAGGATGACATGTCATCAAAACTCGGGACCTCATGATTAATAATATTTTTTGAAGAGGTTTGAACCCCTAAAACACCTCCTTTTGTTACGGCCCTGACCTAATGTTGCTCAAGAGGACACCACCACCCTCCCCATAGATAACATAACTATTTCAAGATGGCGTACTTTCTATGGTGACTAAATCGCAAGTATGGCCGTGGCTTAAAAAGTAAAATAAAACAAATTTTGCGAATCCCCCTGGAATAAGACGACCCAAACATACACTGCTACCACAAGAAATGTGTGTTAAAGAGGGGCAGGGGGTGGGAGAAAGTACAGATTGAAAGTACATAACATTTATAGGATGGTTTGCACACTTTTCAATTACTTTCTAAACAAGGAGTGAGTTAGTCGTGAAGTGGCACTTTTCTCGGTTACAGCTCATAATATTTTATCGGTGGAACTCGTAAAAGCCGCGAGGGAGCAGCAGTGCCGCATTGATCGCAGAGTTAGCGTAGTGGTATTCTCATGTCGGGAGCGCTCGCCGAGTTGATCCCTGGTGCAAAGGACATTAACCCAGGTACTTTTCATGGGGGAGAATCTTGACACAGTTGTTTAAAGGTAACAGGTATTGAATGCAAACTGACATGATGAGGTAATTGCTGTAATCAAACTTGCTCTATCTTGAGAGTCCGCACAACATAACGGCGGGAAGAGGAACAGAAGAGTAAACTTGAATTGTAATCAATATACATTTAAAATGAAAGAAATATGTAAGGAAGCTTTTGGGTAAAATATTTGTATAATTTGTCTAATAAAATTACTAGAGTGTGTCGGTATCCTAAGGGGTTTACTCTATACAAACTCTACAAACTTCATTCTACATTAATTATGGGTCTTTTGAATGCAACAACTAAGAACTAATATAAAAAAAACTTTTATAATCACTGGAATACACTAAAAATGGTTGGCAGTTATTTAATCCTGTAGTGATATTTGAACTTAAAATATGAAGAAATTAAAAAAATAAAATCTTTTGACAGTATTTCCCCAAAAAGGGGATAAAGCCATGTTTTCTTTCAACACCGTTTACAAGTTAGCTAAGCCTAGATCTTTCTAAAAAAAATTGTCAGTTTGTGGTCCCAAGCCCTTTCTTCCAGCCGGCCTCTAATACTGGTAATTTTGCTTGTTCAATTTGAACCCAATCATGTATTCATTGCGTCAATCTAATATGTGGTTAAAATACCATTTCTGAAAGTTTTAAATAGTTTTTATCGTGCCAAAAGGTAAAATATACTATCTTTAAAGGCTTTGAAGAATATAGGCTTTTTCTGAGCCCTGGCAATCAGAGAATCGAACAGGAACCAATTACAGTCGAAATTAACGGTTATTTTAAATAAACCAGAAACGCAACAGGAACACTAAAAATAAATATCTTTAAGAACCAAAACGGGAAATGAAATCGATATAATAATTAAACTTTAACTTAAAAAATGTTCTTATCTGTTATTTAAGGATCCAAATTTTTATTATTCTTTTGTCTTACTCGTGACCATTTGGGTAGTGGAAGTAGTGTGAGCATCAAAAAATCAAATCCCTGATTTTGATGGGACGTTTCATTACCCACCAAACCCAAAGAAGTGGGTTTTTTTACGATTTCATTTGTCTATTTTGATCAAAAGCCGAAACTATTTCACTAATTTGGTTAAGACTTGGAATCTAGGATTTTCATAAGGTTCCCCCGTGGAGTTTTTGGAATTAAATATTTATTCCTAAAATTAAGGTACAAAAGATAAATAATCGATTTTCTTTAAATCTGTTATGAGTTTGATTAAAATTCGTATCTAGGCACTGTTTAACACAACAAACAAAATAGCGCACCTCATTTTAACCATTAAAATGACTTAAGAGGGTAATTTACTGCTACACCTATGTCAGAAAGAGAGGGTTCGGTTACGTATTACACCAGGAGCTAGACGGAACCAAGATCATTTCATACAGCAGTTCAAAGCTAAGCCACACTACACTGCGCACAGCAATGAACAAGCATATTTGGCTGTAATCTGGGCCATAAAAAATATATGTACTTGGATAAAACTTTTGTTTTCAGAGCTAACAACCGTTGTCTCGAGTGGCTAGATACGATGAAAGACGGACACACTAAACCAACATGGGCATTGTTGCTATAGCCTAGAGTACTAATTCGACAGTGAATATATCCACGGGACAGAGAACACTCCCAGACGTGCTCTCCAGATACCAGCTAGGACCAGAACCTGGAACAGACACTAAATCATGGACAAGGATGGTAAACTCTATCATGGACCACACTCCCCATAAAAACCTAATTATTGGCAAACCAGCCCACTCTTTCTTTGAATGAACAAACCCTTCGAGCTCAACTCCCTGACCCCATAGTGGTGGCTGAGATAGATTAGCTAAAGAAATTCAAAGAATATCCAGAAGAAACCCTAGCGCGTACAAATAGACATTATCTTCGGACACATTACCTCGAAGGGGACAATATCTACTATCGAGAAAGAGAAGACGAAGAGTGTAGAATCATCGTTTCATCAGAGATGAAGACACACAAACAGACCACACCGGAAGGCCCAACATTTGGACCCTCTCCAAAAATGCATATGCTTGGAAGAGAATGAGACAAGAACTACAGCAATTGGTGGGTGGATACGATACCTGTACGAGGATGAAAACCATTGGGATAATCATCCACTCACCACTTAAAGCTCATGTACCTCACACCCAGTGAATCAACAAAGTCATCGACCTCATGGGGCCTTATCCACTTTCGCTACGCGGAAAAAGATATCTGTTTGTAGTTACAGACTTGTTTTACAGATGAATTGAAGACATATACAACAAGCCCCCGTAGTACTCATCAAAAAATTGAATCGAGAGGTATTCAGTAGGTGGAGGTATCCTGAGACCATACTATCAGACAATGGGCAACAATAATTAGATCACTAGAATGGGAAAAGTATGTAGAGATCAGGGAACCAAGAGATGGACCACAGCTCACTATCTACCTCATGAAAACCCCAAAGAAAAAATAAGTCAAAAACTAAAAAACTAATTAAGAACTCATCCCAACAACAAAAGAACACAAACATTGGGACTTGTCTCTCTATCGTATCCTTCTCGCACTTCAGAATCGAAGAAACGATGCTCTCAACTGTACTCCAAGTTAAATGCTCCTAGGAAAATCGTTGACACGACCGGAATAATATAGGCTACTATATTTTCCTAAAATTCAATCGAGACGGCCCTTGATCCCTCAGCACAAAATCATAATCTTCAAAAGAAACAAGAGAAATCCAGAGAAAACCAAAAAATATATCAAAATAAGTACCTAAATCAAGGACCAAAACAACTACTGACTCCCCTGGAGATTAATCAACCCGTTTTCTTCAGATCTCACCCCTTATCAGACGAACAACTATTCGTGTTTCTGTCCCAGATGGGCAAGGATATTCAAAGTCACCGTAATATACTTGTAGCTCTTCCACTCTGTGACCCAAGCTACCCACGCATTTAACCATATTGTATTTATTAGGAGCCATGAGACCCAGTATCACTATTAGATCCATGACATTTTCAGTAATATCCCGAGCTAACTGGAAGTTTTTCCTGTTTTTACTTCCACGCAGTGAGGTGGCTTCAGAATTATTCTTTCTTTGGTCTACGCTTGAGTTACCCCAACCCACTCTCTAGGAACCATAGTTTTTTCTCTTCAAATTGTTACACATTATTAAGTGCATAAGTTTCAGCCTGACACGCAATTAATTAGCACTCGTCCCTAGCTTAGCTTAGTTGCACGTGTGAAGCGAGTAGTAGTAGAATCTGATCTCACACGCGGCAGTGCGATCTTCGGAGGCTTGTCGCTCTTCCACGTGTTTTTATCAATGGAATTTGGCTCAATACGTATCCCAATCTGTAATCTGTCAATAAAAATCTAGCCTTCTCATCTATTCATTGATCAATGATTACAAAAAGACATCTTTCAACCAACGTCCTTCAGGCTGCACAGCTTCATCAGCAAGCGACCTTCAGTCTACTCAAATATATCAATAAGCGCCTTTCAGGTCACTGAGTTATTTCTCAAGACGATCCTTTCAAGAAAGAAAAGGCCTATCGACCTTAATTGGTTCTGAGGAAAACTATCACCCATCGACAAATAAACTAAAGTCAAATATATGACTTTAGTTTATTTGTCGATGGGCGATAGTTTTCCTCAGAACCGATTAAGGTTGATAGGCCTTTTATTTCTTGAAAGGATCGTCGTTTATCGTTTATCGTTTATATATAAACATTCCCCTACTTTCCCGAGGTGAAATTATTAGCTCATTTGGCCACATTAAATTAGCATTAGATCATTCAATTTGTACGTTTTTTAGTTTGAAATTCAAAGAATAAAAATAATTTCTAGGTATTAATTTGAAATTGAAATTAAACAATTTTGAAAGATAAAGTATTTCTATTTTAGCTACTCTTTTGAGATGTGGTTGACAAAAATATATAAAACAAACTGTTAAAATTACAAATGATAAATAAACTTTGCAAGTATTATGCTCATGAACTATGATATCCTTTTGTATTTTTATATAAATAACTTTTTGTCCTAAATTATTATTTATTTATTTATTTTTACGAATTTTAAGACAGTAGTATGAATATTAAATGGTTATATTCACTAGTAGTAACAACTATGGTGATAATATAACATACATACTTACCTAATCATGCCGTTCCCATACGGGGTAGGCCATGAAATGTGCATATAGCATATAAAAAATTAGTAAAATAGTCGAGCAACCGTTTATTTTTAGATTGGGCAATTTCATGTGGAAGTGACCCGTATTTGGATATGTATTTAAAAGTTGTTTTTCTTTAATGAAATAACTTTAAATGTGAAGCCTTGCACCAATGAAAGAGGTAAAGGCGGCGTGTGCCCGAAAGAAGTTTAGTAGTTGTTTAAGAGACGGTTGGGTTTATTGATCGTGTCTATTCCAGAATGAGAATGTGTGTGAGAGGAGGTTGAGGGAGAGGACTTTGGGAAGGGGTAGGTAGCAAGAAGACTTGTCCTAGCTTGCATGTATTAAGGTTATCCCGACGATTCAACATAAATGCATATTGGTTAGTGCCAAGAGCAGAATTTGTTTATAGAAGGAATCGGAGATGACACGTACATTCTTAATATCGTTAAAGAAGTTTAGCTATGTTACTTGTTATTTACTTTAGCATAATTATTTGAAAGATATGACAAAACAAAAATAAGTATGAAAACTCATTTAATTTACCAAGTCATCCATTAAAATATTCGATTGTCTAGGTTTGTGTGTATCCCCTCAAATAAATGTCTTGCAAACATTTTTTTATAGGTAGATTTTTTTTTGAATATTTTGTTGGCTAGAGTTTGATCTTATTAATATTCCGTTTTTTACCCAAGGCAGAATTATCCTGGCAGATAGAACGCCATAAAGATTCTGGCTCATTCGCGAATAGGTTCAGTCAATGGATGAAACTGTCGTGTAGTGAGATTAAAGCATCAACAATTCTATTATTTAAGAGTGATGATTTGCCGAGTCGTCATTTTAGGGGTATCATAGGATATTTTGATGTTTTTAACCACGAATGTGGGGATAATCGGCTATTTTGTAAGTATTCACCTATTCTGAGGATATAGATCCAACGTTTTGGATTTGACCTACAATGCATATATAGTAATAAATGAAACCAACAGCTAGGTTCACCGTTTGTAGAAGAACTACAGGTGTTAATAATAATGGAACAAGAATCCATTACTAAATAGTAGAAATGGTTTAAAGCTTTTATACAGCTTTTGGCAGTGCAAAGCTTATAGGAGAAGTAATAAACAACTTTAAGTAGTGTATGGTAAAATTATAGCTAGTATACAGCTAATAGTGGACTGTTGTGCAATAGGTTAAAATATATTAAAAATTAAAATTAATCTCAATGTGAAATAGTTTCCAAGTGAGTCCCTCAAGAGTGAGACTTGAATGAAATCTAAAAGATTCGCCTAGCGTATAAAACCAGCTAAACAAATAACTATCCGCACTGTCGGTTAACAAAAAATTAAGGTCACCATTAAAATTAAGAGCCAAGCAAATAAGAGCATACTTGGACACTCCATCAAAATGTGGTACCTACTAAGAGATGAGTTGAACTTTAGCGGAACAGCTCGCGACGATTAGGCGGAAAATCTTGTGATTACCTAGTCACGTGGCCACGTTTCTGTTCTGAGCTAGTTTTTCGGCGAACGTGTGAATCCACAGTAATAAGAGCATCGCTAAGCTCACGCACGGTGGCTGGATCCCTTATAAATAAGAACATATGGATCAAAAATATATGACCGACGCGAAGTCTTTGTTACGATGACCTCTTCTCATCTAGACTTTGGTATAGAAGAGGCCCATTGCGACACATTGTCCCTAATGGACCACAACTTCTTGTGAGCAGGGGGTTGAAACCAAATGACCATGTCAGGTTCGTAAGACTCTACTTCAAACATAGCCCATAAAGTATAAAGTAAATACATGACACCCAAACCCGCCTTAGGTAGGAGATGGACTGCCTCCTTGGCTGCCTGACACGCCAGTTAATTTCCTGAGAGACCATCGTGACCAGGAATCCAGCAGAAGGCACGGTGTTTATCAAATCAACTTAAAAAATGTGTTCGTGTATCATCTTCACGTTGGAACATCAAGAGTAGTGTGTACAATGCATACAGAGCACTCATGGAATCCGTGCAGATGAGAGCAGAACATTGACGATTAAGATACACGAAACACTACGATTTAAAAATGGCGTATAATTCTGCCGTAAAAACATTGGCTTCAGCAAGCAAACCAAAATTTAAAATTAGAGCCTTCTACAACAAAGACAGATCCCACAGAAGCTCCAGATCTCGAAACATCCGTGTAGATGCACTGAAATCCTTGAAAGTGAGGGGAGAGCTCATTTAAAGTCCTTTCAAATGTAATGTGCAATGCCGTCGCTCTAGGGAACTTGGCAAGATCGAAATGGCATTGAGGTAGGCGTACCTTCCAAGGAGAAAATTGATCTGAAGAAGTACGGATAGCCTTTGAAAGCACTATCCCACATGTGTCTTAAGACTGATTGCATCAGGATCCCAACCGGCCTTGCACTACGCCATTTGGTTTCATAAAATACAAGGTTGGGAGGATGGAAAACAGGACAGTAGGTAGCATGGTGCGGCATGCGATGAAGCTTAGACACGTAGGTCGCCAAAAGAGAGGCCCTCCGGTAGGAAGGAGTTGTCTCACCAGCACTATCACAGATACCTACGACTGGAATAGTACGAAAGGCACTAGTAGCCAGTCGGATGCCCGCATAACGTAGACCATCCACCACCTTTAGCGCCGACGATCCAGCAGAACCATACACAAAACTGCCATAGTCTAAGACTCTAACTTACTACTGTTGGACAAGTAATGAAGCAGTAGCTTACTACTGTTGGACAAGTAATAAAGTAGCATACTACTGTTGGGCAAGTAATGAAGTAGTAGCTTACTACTGTTGGACAAGTAATGAAGCAGTAGCATACTACTGTTGGGCAAGTAATGAAGTAGTAGCATACTACTGTTGGACAAGTAATGAAGTAGTAGCATACTACTGTTGGTACAAGTAATGAAGTAGTAGCATACTACTGTTGGACAAGTAATGAAGCAGTAGCATACTACTGTTGGACAAGTAATGAAGCAGTAGCTTACTACTGTTGGACAAGTAATGAAGCAGTGGCATACTACCGTTGGACAAGTAATGAAGCAGTAGCATACTACTGTTGGACAAGTAATGAAGCAGTAGCATACTACTGTTGGACAAGTAATGAAGCAGTAGCATACTACTGTTGGACAAGTAATGAAGCAGTAGCATACTACTGTTGGACAAGTAATGAAGCAGTAGCATACTACTGTTGGACAAGTAATGAAGTAGTAGCATACTACTGTTGGACAAGTAATAAAGTAGTAGCATACTACTGTTGGACAAGCAATAAAGTAGCATACTACTAATGGATACCGAGCAGAGAAGTAGTATACTACTACTGGAAAATAAACAGTAATATACGACTGCTGAAAAAAGAAAACAAGTATATTAGTGATGGACAGGGATAAGAGTAGCAGCTTACTGCTGGAAAAGTAATTGGGAAGTAGTATTCCAATGCTTGACAAGGAACAGAGAAGTGTATCCCATTGCTAGACAAGTAACAGAAGTAGTATACTACTATTTTACAAGTAGTAGAAAAGTAATATAAGGTTGAACGAGAAACAGAGCAGTATACTACAGCTGGATAAGGACCAGAGTAGTAGCATAATACTACTTAGCTGGACAAGAACCAGAGTAGTAGTATAATACTGTAAGACAAGTAAGAGAAGTAGTAAATACAGGCTAATTAGCATAAGAGTGGCGGTAAATGACAGCAAAAGTTACAAGATCTACTCGTATGTATCCATTCGCCAAACCATATGATCTAAAAGATCAAATGTTGAGCGGCTGTCACTTTTGGAAGGTAGAACTTTCACAACATAAAATTTGTTTCTAACTTTCTTTTAAACGTTTTTACATCAATGAAATATGAACTTAAGAAGATTACCGTTTGGATGTTTCTCTTTTGTTGAAGCGGCACGCGGGGTCTGTAGTCCACTTAAAAATGCTTTACAAACGAGAACTTCTAAAAGATTACCTTCTCTTCTTAAATTAAAATGGCGAACATGACGAAATAAGGGATGTTGATGACGTCATACAGCCCGTGTTAGGTTGTGTTCATGCACATGTGTTTACAAAATAGAAAAGTTTTTATTTTGGAACTTATATTATAGATGGCTTTTTCTCTAAGTTAAAACATTAATTTATTTGGCCAGTTATAATATCTCTTGTTACCACAACCATGAACCCAAAACCATGATAGTTTTATTAATATTTTTTTTATATTTGGCTACGAGAAAGACAATCTTAGAGTAATCCTTGGGTAAGTATTATTAGAAGGGTTTATTAACACTTTTGATTGATAATAGGCCTATAGTAATACTAAGAAAATAAATATTTCCACATTAGTGACGTTCAACTAGAGAGGAAAAGTTATGGGAAATTTTGAATAGGAAAATTTTCCGCAATGGCGGCTTGGGGTAGAGGGGTTAGATTGTATAGGTGGCACCAAGAGCCTATCATATTTCAAAATATAGTGTGTTAAGAGACGAGTTGGTTATTTATAATAAGGGGGCACGGAGGTGGGGAAGGGGGGATAGTTAGGAAGTATGGAGGATTACGGAGGGGGGTGGGGATAAATGTCGGGCCAAAATGATTTTAGTTAACTTATTGATGATAAAAAATTGAATTATGATTTATGAACAAAAGTATAATTTATGAACATGAAGTATGATTTATGAACATAATGGGTCTACAAAGGCTCGCATTCATTTGTTTCTTTACTAATTTTATAAAGCACCGCATATTACTACCCGTTCAAGATACACGCCTATGTGCTATTTACTATAATATGTTAGGGATGAGGAAGGTTGAATTTAGAGGAATTGTACCCGTGAGAGTGGAAAACTATTTAGGATAAACCGCCCTCAGTGCAACCGACTGGTATCGAACACCGATCTCCCTGTCATCGGCAGTCTAATCTTTTGAGAGAGTTGCGCGTTAGACCGTGCGGCCACCGAAGCTCGTTTGATTATTTTTCTAGTGTTAACACTCTCAGAAGAAATTAATCTTAATTATAAACGTAGACAATTGATATATCTATATCTCGATTACATTAGTTACATTTAATCAGTTGAAATTGATTTAAAGAAATAATGATTTTTCAAAGCGTAAAATTTTCCGTCTCACATCTCTACTTTTAACCAATGTTTGCAAAACAAATCTTTTATTAGCTGTCAGTTACCACCACTCCTACGTGGGATAGACTTTAGTACTTTGTTATATTGACCAGACCGTACACACACGTAACTTTAACGGTATTAAATATTCAGGAGCTCGACCGCCCCTTTTAATGAATTCATTCCGCGCGAACAACAAACAAAACAAGTCCGGTCCTACTGCCGCGACCTCAAGCGTGACGGGCACGCACTAGCACGGCTCACACGCAACATATGGGGCTGCGCCTCGACACATTTTTTATATGTTTTTTTTATTCACTGCATTTTATAATTCCGGTTTCTTTGACATTGTGAGCAGGCCGTTCTCTCGGACCTTCGGTGGACGTATGGAGAGAACAAAGCCACGTTGGAAAAGTTACGCTTCTTAGCCATCATCCTCGACAAAGCTTTTTCATCAACTATTCCACTCGAGTTCGTTTTATTTTAGCTCGACTACAATTTGACTTTTAAGATGTCCGTGCAGTTAAAACTAGAGAGATGCCAATGGAAAAATTCATGTTCAAATAATAGGGATATGGGAAAATTTCCACTTCTACAGTTTAATGAGCAGTGCCAATGTTGAGATTTAACTCTTTAAATTAATACCAAACGCAAAATGAAATCATTATCAGATTCAGATTTGTAAACATATTTTTGAGTTACAACTGTTACTGTTTAAACAATTTTACTTTATTCATACATCAAGTCATGTGATCATTAGCTGGAGCTTTTGGTTGTATTAGTAACCATAAAATTATATTAATAATATCGTAAATTAATATCATAATTGACCACCCAATTTTTTTTTACTTTCTAAAAGTATATTCTTACCAAAAACCTAGTTTAGTAGTAACCCCACCTGTGGTGACGCGGTTTAACTGCTAATATAATTTAGTCTGATTTTCTGGTGAGGGGAGGGCGGGGTTAGAATTTCGGTCGAGTGTACAAAGGGTTTTTCATCAAATGCTTTCCCACCATCCCAACATGCAAATAAATATTGATATATTTTGTCTCAATTCTACATTCATTTCTTATAAATGAGCTTAATACTGATGAGTATAGCCCTGCTAAAAGGCAGTGAGGCGCGGTGAAAAAAATAATTATAAAAAGGTGTGTAATTATATTATGTATATGCATACAATACACCAATCACCAATTTAATGATGCCTTTAGAAATGTGTTTTGCTGTAACAAATGTTTTATTATTCATTTAATAAAACCCAGTAAACCACATCGGCAATCACATTTTCTAAAGAGTCACTCTTTCAGTAGCATGGTTTAATGTTTAAGGGTAGGTCAGGGTTCTAGTACCAGTCAAGTATTATGGAGTAGTTTTTTTTTAATCAAAATTGTTCCCCACTATCCCTCCATACAAATACAGATATATTTCCTCTAAATTAACCCACACCTTTCTAATTTCTACCCTATTAGTGTAAATGAAATGATTATGCCTCGAAGACTGTAAGACGAAGTGGAAAAAATATACATTAAAAACAGATTTCGTGATTAAATTATTATTAGCACCGCGTCTTACTACCCGTTCGGGTTATACGCACTTACGCTAATGCGTAATGGTAGGGTGATTGTGAGATGAAATGGAGGACCTACAGTTTAACGTGGAATCCGAACCACGGTGGAGGCCTGGCATTCCCCACATTCACAAGATGTCTTGTCAGAGGTGAAGGAAGGGTTTGGTAATCAGATAAATCTGTGCCGGGACCGAGGATTGAGCTCCGGCCGCCAGCACAGAAGTCCGACACCTTACCCCTAGACCACCAGGTCACCCTTCGTGATTAAAGAAAACAGTATTAAATACGGGTAGAGATTGAGGAGAGTGGATGAAACGCAAGTAAATTGGCATATAAGGTCTACAAACCATGGTGTGTTCCATTGTGGCTAAAAAAATGTGTATGATAAAATAACTTACCTAACTTTTCCAGGTTTTCCAGACAGTTTTTTTTAAATGTTACGACTTAGCATTTTCCCAGTTTTCCATGTTTAATGACGATTTTTCCGTTAAAATAATTGATAAAATCTTTTTATATAATTCTAGCAGCCACCTAACATCAACATTTGTATATGTTATTTTACCATAGTAGAATGTTAAGTCATTAATTGTGGCGTTGTGTATGGCAGGAATAGATAACTTAATAACAGGATAATGGCATCAGAATGTAAAATCTTAAGAAAAGTATTTTTTCACTTTTGTTTTAAAGTTTGGATGCGAAATTAATGGAGGATTTACAGGTACTTAAATTCCCTGATTTTTAGTTCTCTCTAATTAAACTTCCCGTTTTTCCTAACATCAGAAAAATGCCTCGACTTTTCCACGAGAAAACTTTTAAAACGGCGTAAAAACTCAAGATTTTACTTTTTTTTTTAATCGACAGGGTTCGATCACGGGAAATAAATTCTAAAAACGTTAAAATGACAACATATTAAGGTGTTTGTATTAATCCCGATAGTCGGGCATGATCGCATAGTTTATTAGTACGATCAAATAAAAATAAATCATTCAAGATTCATAATACAAGCGTGAGATATAAGTAGGAGAGGTTGGCAGTAACAGTCCGTTCAGTTACTGCTCACCCAATGACAGGGAAACAGACAAAAGCGCAGAGGAAAAAAAATCTTTCTACTGTAAAAGAAGAAGAGGGAGTATTTGATATCTTGAAGTGTTCATAAAAGGATTTCATGCAGTCCCTGTAATAAAGCGAAACAGGGTGTCAGGGCAGACGATTTGACCACGTCAAGTGAGGCGGGAATCGTTGAAGGCAAGGTCGGGGAAATGGGTCGTAACTTGAACAGTCTCATCTCCCACAACGAGAGAGGGAGGAGAGCCCATAACCAACTTCTTCTTGAAAGGAAGGGTAGGCCCACATTACGAGCTGGGAATGTTGAACCTTCATGACATTCACTTGTCCGACAAACATTGGCTCGTCAGTTATCCAACCAGACATGATCAATTAAGCGTGTTTTCTGCAATAATTTAACAAAATTTATTCAATAAACAATATTGTTTCAAAACTTCAAGGTAGGCTCAATAAGCCACGTTCCCACCAATATTCCAACATGACTTGCTCCATAAAGCACGTCATCTTCGATAATACAACACAGGTTGGGGCATTAAGTGTTGACACATTTAATAACATTATATCGTTACTATTTAACTACTAAATGCTTTGAATTCAACTTAAAATAACAACAAAATTTTGACAATTCTCTGTTTACCTTTAAATTATTAATTTAAAAAAAAACAGTGATCTTTAGATGGCCACCAATAAATGTAAAATACTGTGAATTGTTTCAACTTCCACCACAATTATTTCTTTTGATCCTAAACTGCTCTTGGGTTGGCGAAAACATGACTTTTTAACGTGCTCCGCGAGAAAAAGTCTGGTGAGCGTGGCGGCAACAGGGTCTCTAAATCGCGAAACTAGATGCCTTGGAAACAATTTGCCAAGTATCTCCATTAATGTTCGACCTTTCTTATCCCTCAACTGCAGTGTAAAGACATTAATACCAACAAGATAGGACAATGGCCAACACAGCCTGAACATTAACGGAGCTGGTTCACAAAATGTTTCCTGGGCGCCTCAAATCAAGATTTGGGGACATCACCTGGCCACCACGTTGTCCAGACTTACCAGCTCTAGACTTTTTCTCGTGGGGCATGTTAAAGAGTCATGTCTAGGCGACTCCCCCAAATACAATTCAGGAACTCAAGAAAGAATTGAGGTGGAAGTTGAAACAATGCAACAAGAGACATTGCGCAAAGTCGTGTCAAGTTTCGATCAGCACATGCAACAATGTGTGCACGGTCTAAAACCCACATTTCACCAATAATATATATCAACCATGCCAGGAATCGTACTTGAGACACTCAATAGCTTAGTGGCCAGACTCGCTACCGACTGAGCTAAGGTTCCAGACTGCACACCTATTATACCAGTCTGAACAAGTCTATTAGAAATAAATAGTTGAGGGGAGATTGACCTCTGGCGGCATTTTAATAATTTTATCTACAGCATTCAATAATGGATAGTTCCTCTCTCTTCATGACGTATTAAATTTATCAGTGCATAAGTGAATAAATATGTTATTGTTATTCCTCAGCCTCAAACTCCTACAGTACCTGTCATAATGAGATGAGTGGACGATAGATTTGGGACGACGACTCTGTAATCTCGTCATTGGGCACCCGTACTGTGTGTTAATATAACGACATGAGTCGAAAACACATGTTAAAACACATTCAGTCTTACAAGACGTCCATGTTCTACACCCAAATTTTTATTTACGATTGGACATATCTAACAGCAAAACAAAGTTAGATTTTCTACTTTCATGTATTCATTCGTCAGGTCATGTTATTTACAGCTGTCACTGTTCGTGTGTATTACCAATATCTATAAAATAACACTATTAATATATAGTAAAATGGTATCAATGTAGACCGCGAAGAATTAGTATTTTCTAACAGGTGCTTTAATGTAATAAAATAAAGTTTTACATTCCCACTTGTTAAGAATGCCGTGTTGAGTGTGCTCAACTTTACGCTAACTAGCAACACTGGTATTATCAGAAGCACCTGACCAGACTCACCGTCGTTATCAGTAAACATATGTTACTGCCTGCTTATCACCAGACAAACACTCCACAGTGCGCTCCAAAACCTGATGCACAATTAGGTTGGGTGTCAGCTTGAACACCCGACTTTTAACCGCCCGGTTTTTGAAAACGCCCATCGTTTGTGCTACGTTAGTGCTCGATTTTTATTGTTAGTGTTGTAAATTTAAGGAAATGACTAACGATTTCGTATGGATGGTTAAGCTTATATCAAGTTTGGACGTATTAGTTCATTCCACATGCGTTAGATTGCACTTAACCAGGATGATTGTGTTGGCCAGTCTTAAAGCGATACTATTTTTGTAGACTCTCTCATATTCTCTTATATATTTTGAAAGTACTTTCATCTTTGGCAGATACCATCTCATATTCACTCAATTGAAACATGATACATCGCTGAAATGTATCACTAACTAAATGAACTTTATTGTAAATATTATTAATTTTATGGCTTTGAGTTTGAAGTCTAATATAAGCAACATTACCCTTAAATTCTTAGAAAGACTTTGGTCCGAAATTATAACCCACTACTTATATATGATAGTAGGGATTAAATATTTAAATATATTAACTATTTGCAAACTGTGCACACTTAGGTTATCCGTTATATGGAAATACGTTTATTTTTTGTATAGAGAAAGTATTTCATAATATATCTTTTCGAGCGATAAAAATGCTACTGCCGAAAATATTTTCACGCAGTTGTAATGAATAGTTCCTCAGTATAAATAACACATGTGTTTGATTATAGTGTAAACTTTTATGTATCTACAAATAATAAACCATTTAAGAAACCAATAAATTGGTTGTTCTTACAAACATATAATTGAAAACCCTAACTCATTATCCACTGCATATAAATAGTATTATGGCTAAAACGACACACATCAGTGGTCACATGGTCTAAGGCAGTGATTCCCAAACCCAGGGTCACGACCCAAATGAGAGTCGTATAAGGTCTCAAAAAATATTTTTCAAAAATTAGAAAATATCACACTAAACAAACACTTTGTCAAAATGGAGTATTATGAAGAATTACTTAAATATTGACACTAGAAACAATGTTGAAACAACGCGTTGACACCCCCATCCCCTCCCCTTGTACTCGCTCTTTGAACACAAATGTTAAGGTCTTATAAACGATCAAAACTAAAGAAAGAAACCGTATGGACCCTCAGAATGATTTCCGTTGTACTCTGTCCTAAACATAACACTCAAACTCTAATGAGATTTAGGGCCAGTTTCTTAGTCAAATTTAGTAAGCCTCAAGTGCGGCACTACACTAAGTACATGACAACACCTACCTAAACCAGAATGGAATGGGCCAGTTTCCTATGCGAGAACGGCCCATTCCATTCGAGTTTAGGTAGGTGTCGTCTTGTACTTAGTGTAGCGCCGCACTTGGGGCGTACTAAACTTGACTATGAAACTGGCCCATTGTCTACAAAATGAAGCAGCATCGCGGTTGTCAGCGAAAAACTGTGTCACTTGACCAATTTCGCAATGAAGTCACATTTTAATTGATAAATAGTGTGTAATTTGATATTTGTTAGGATTAAAAAGTTTCTTAAGTTGATTCAATTTAGCTGATAACTTATAGCTACAAGATAAAAACTCAAGAACTATCCTTAGAATGAAACAGAATTATAATAACTACTGAAATAGGATTTTTTTTTGTCAGAGCATTGTCCGATCATTGTAAGTCACTTTTTATTAAAAATTGTGCTTTACATTTTGTTTGATCAAAAAGATGTTGAAATTAATTCTGTTCTAGTTATTTAAGTTTTCAATTAAGTTCATTTAATCAATACTAATATGAAAATAAGAAGCAATTAAAACTACATTTAATGCTCCTTTGGGTCAAAGAAGTTTGGAAAACAATGGTCTAAGGCGACACTTTCGCAATACGTTTTACTGTCGGATGACATGAAGATAGGGGGGATTCAGATCCCATTCGAGTGTAATGAAGGTGTTTATTAGTAGCTTACAAATTTCCCTCCGCGCAAATGTCGGTAAACACCCATTAAATCCTACCTTCCTCATACCTAACATATTAGCGTAGATAGTTCATATGTGTATAGCCCTAACGGGTAAAAATAAGAAATATAATAATAAGTATCATACAAAAGTCTTGAAGCTATGCCTGGATTTTCATAAGAATGGACATTTGGAAGACCTTTTACAAAATACAAATATATTTTTATTAACATTGATGGCGTTTAACTTTATTATTATTGATATTTTGTGTGTGGTTAATAAGCATCAAAAGTAACCGTGAAGATCACATGACTAAGTATAAATACGTGAATGTAGATCTAGTAGTAGCATTTCTATCTGCCATTTATATTCGTAAGAAAACTGAGGTATTGTTAAATATAACAAACTGATTGTGTCAATAATATTAAGAGCCCATTACAGAGCGCTGTATTTGCTGGCATAACCAACTTAAGTAACCTTTATAGGCTCGTAAATACATCGCAGGAACAAGGGGCATGTTTTATTTTGTAAGGGAAGGATGCAAAATTAAGACCTGCTTCTAACTTTTTTTTACTCACATTATTTTTTATCATTTGTGAAAATATGCTAAAATTGGCTATTTTTGATACAGCCTAAAAATGTAATAACGCAGCGTTTTGACTTTTTATAAAAGGAGTTACCACTTTTAAATTCTTTAAGACTAATTTACTAAAAAATATTTATAATCCAAAGCTTAATTACTGAGTAATTTGTTATCTACCTAGAGGCTATAACGCTAAGATTTTGCCCCTTGTTACTAGGGCTATCTCTGGACGGAACACTGAACAATAGAGGGATGGAGCAAAGAGTTGGTTAGGCCATTCCCATCTGTTACCTTGCTCCGGCTGCCACACAAGAAATTCCCACACCAGTCATCGCTAAACAAAACAAGCCCAAACCAAAGTGTATTTAATTCTTTAATGAATTATACACTTTTCAATAAGTCAGATACTAATTATTGTTTATAATGTATTTTACAAACCAAAGTTGACGTGAAACTGTACTACCATTCGCTAATATAAATTATGGGTGCTAAGTATAGAAAAAAAATTAAGGATCGATACCCACTTCAGTGGTCGAACGGTCTAAAGTGTCACTTTCATGTTAGATTGGCCTGCTGCTAACGGAGAAATAGGAGTTCGGCTCCCAGTCACGTCTATTGAGGGTGGATTTTCCTCAATTATTTCCCACTCTCCTTCCATGCGAATGCGGGTAGACTACCTCTAAGATTCTTCCTTTCTCATCTCTACGTCAATAGAGTAGTTATCATCTATACGATTAACCTGAACAGGTAGTAAGACACGGTGATAAAAAAAAGGAGTTAACTAACCATACTTAAAAATATTAGAACTAATAAACCCCTAATGCTGCTTGAGCCCAGGTAAAGTAAGGGAGCGATTAGTTCAAATAATCGTTCATACTTTGCGTGTACAAACCTTACCAATTTAGTAGTCTGCACACAATATTTAGCCATTTTATAGATTTTATTTTTGTAAGAATCTGAGTGTGCCGTGTATCGGTTATTAGAACTAACTAACTTGTGTGCCTGTTCTTGTTATGTGGAACATTTAAAAAGTTTTATTTTTAATTATGATATAAAATAGACCAAAGATAAAAGTATCCAAAAGTTTATATGATTTTAAATATTAATACTTTATTGGTTTAAATGATGTGACTTAACGTGAAAAATAGGCAGAATGACTAAAATATTATGTCAAAATAATGGATTTACTGTAATCCCAAATTTTTTGCATAAAAGCGATAGGAGTTATCAAATCAGAAGCCTCTAGAAGTTATTTAGAGCTATTTTAAATTGTAATAAGAATTATATGGATCCTTCTCACACTAAGTAATTATTTCTTACACCTGCGTGTGTGTGTGTGTGTGTGTGTATGCCTGCCTCATTGAACACAATATTTGAAGTAACAAAAGGAAGGCCTACATGAGCCCTTCTGTAGACACGCCTGTGGAAAATTAGGATGTTTTAAAATGTCTCGATAATTGAAAAAGTGTGACTAAATTAGCCAAGAAATTTGTAGTTGGAAAAGCCACAGCAACTGGAAAAAAAAAAAATCACTCCAAAATATAATAGTTTAGTTCCTCAAACTTGATTGAATCTCTGAATAGTCGTCAAACATTGAAAGAGTAATTGTTTGTCTAGCTCGATGGCGCACTTTTTTTGTGGCTAACTCAAGGGGAAAAGGAAAGCCAATAAATGGCTACCTGATCAAATTATCCAGAATTTTGGACTACCAGAATATAAATAAATAAAAGCTAAACACCTAATTGCTTTGAACATTATTAAAAACAGATGTTTATTTTATTTTAATATTTAGTGAAGGGCCGAGCGTTTTGTCTAATTTCTTCCAAAAAAATCTTATTGATAAAGTATGTTCTTATAATTTTGTGCTTCAAACCTTAATACAATTTTTATTCATACAGTATTAATATTGAACGTACTCTAGTATAAGCTACATAATACATTTTTGTAAGAGCATAATTATTTTAAGGCTTATTCTGGCAGGAGGTTAACCCACGCTTATACATTTCCTTGGAAGTCAAGAGTATTGGGTTGCCTTCCTGCTGAGAATAGCATATAGCTCATATAGCTTCATCCTGTTGACGAGAGAGCACGGTGCGGCCAATGTACCTTTGGACTGGTGTGAATCGAGATCAGCATGTTTGTGTGTGAGATGGACACACGTTGTTGACTGCTGGAAGCCATGCTGGATGCATGTGTGGTAGGGTTGCCGTTAGAGAAGTGACGACTTAACATGTGATCTGGCGGTTCACCCCTGCTGGAGGTTCGATCCCGGGTTTCTAGGTAGTTTTCGCGAGTCCCGTTATCGCACGTGCTCCCTCGTCACGGGGGATTACCTCATATTTATGTAGTAGCTTAGTATCTATTTGGAGTAATAAATACATCTTATTGGACTAACTCGCTAGCCTCATTCCTCACGAACCATCCATCCCAACCCCTGCCGCTCGGGGTCCATCCTAACCATGTAACCCTCTAGGGTGCTCCGGTAGTAGTTAGGGTTGGCTACCAGGCACCCAAATAAATAGGGACGTTATATTTTAATATTTTGTCAAACCATTTATATTAAAATTCAATATTTTATGATCCCTAAAAACAATTAAACACAATACAAAGTAGTTATGTTGACAATTTAAACCTAATAACATACAAAAGTATATGCCACTGTAAATGTGCTGAATCAATGACCCTAAAATTAATTATATTTAAAAAGAATATACATATATATATATATATATATATACATCTTATTTATTATGTAAAACAATTCCAATACACACACGTTGTGTGTTTATTAAATTCCAATATACCTATTTTGAACTAAATATTTAAGACCATTTTAGAAAAATTAGGATTTTTCAAACCTTATCATAAGTACACTAGCTTTAAATTAATTTATTTTAGAAAAATCAACATTATTACTTATATGCCAATTTTTTTTAAATCTGTAAAATAATTTTAAAAAAAATTGAAAATTTATTTCTCATTAAACTATCTTTAAATGCTTACGCTTTTTTTTAAAAGAAAAATAAGCAAATTAATTGTACTTATCACGCAATAAGCTACTCTGATTCTCATTTCAAACCAAATCATGTGTGCCATTTTTAAAAGATTGTAGTGTTATTTATCGTTTCAAACAATCCTGATGTCCTTTTTTTAAACACAATCGTTAGATCCCATTTTTGAAATATTTCAAATTTAAAAAAATTAGTAATCCTTAATTTGTGGCTAAGTAAAAAATAACAAATTGAATAAAATCCATCAAACCATATCAGCTTTATTTCTTAGGGTGGACGGATAGACAGACAGACAGACAATTGTAAAATCCACTTTTTCGGGTTCAGCATAATCTCCAGGTCTAAAATGTTCATGATCATTTGATTGCAATACTGTTTTTATTTTTAATCAATAAAAAGCCACTGCGTTTTACTACAGTTCAGGATTAGGGAAGAGTAGGGTAAAATTCTTCTGAAAATTTTCCCGGATTTGTGTGGAAGAAGAGTGGGAAACCATTTAGGAAAAAACACCCTCATACACCCAACCTATATTCAAACTCCAACCTCCCCAGCACCAGAAAACCAGACTGAATGAGCTCGACACGTATCCACAGATGCTTATTACACAAATGGGGTCGCATCTATCTTCAAAAAACAAATAGAAAGTCTTTCTAGTGCAATCAAATAGGACTGGATGAACATTTGAGGGAAAAAATTGATATCCCTATTAATAAAGTAACATAGCTGAAAAAAGAACATCGTCTAAAAACATCGATGATATAAAACCAAAAAGATTGATAATATTTTTCAAACCAATTGAAACTGTAACTAAAGTGTATTTGTAATAAATGAATATGAAACTCATATCAATTTTTTAAATGTATTAAAAACTAATAATAAAATATTACTATTTTTAAAACAAACACACAAATATATCGCTGTCTCTGATATCACTACAAAACGTTGATGGATGAAATTCATCTATGAGGAAAACATCGAACCTTCAACATCTATGTTCAATGTATATCCCTGCTGGACCGTACTATAACCATGTCCCGTTTACCGTGTCAGGATGATCCCACCAGTCGATCTCGCTGTAACTGAGCCAACTATTTAGGTAAAAGGTTACACTAGTTAATCCTAACTAATACTATAAATGCGAATGTGAGTTTGTTTGTTTGTTACGCTGTCACGCCTAAACTACTCGACCGATCATCATGAAATTTTGCATAAACGTTGTCATGGGTACAGAAAAGGACATAAGGTACCTTTCATCCAGAAAAAAAGTACTGTTCCCGAGGGGTAGAAAAAAAACTTTTAGACGGTCGTCCGGCATAACAACTCGGCCTACTGAACATGAATTGCAACATGATGCCTGGAGTACAGAAAAAGGGACCTGCGGTATCCCGGAAGAAAATATGATATCCCGAATTAAAATCTGTTCTCGAGTTATTTTAGGCACATCTTAAAATGATTAATACAATTCTGTTCTCAAGTTATTTTTAGGCACATCTACCTTAAAATGATTAAAAATAATTACATTCAGCTAATTAAGCTCTGTCTGTTCACCCCGTTATGGTAAATGACAAAATTGCCTTAAGAAGTTTGGTGTTATTCTGTGATAAACTCAAATAAAAACATTATTTTTACTAAAGTGCCTTTAACGTTTAGTACTATAAAAACTCGATAGATGGCGCGGTATCGATTTGTACTATTTAATGTACTAAGATTTCTTTACTCCCAAAATCCGTAGATGGCGCTGAGCACATTTTAAAACGCTGTGGGATAAGTACAAAGAGTACATGGTGGAAGATATTTTGCGGCGGCTACAGCAAGTACATGCAGTTATGACTTTTAATGAGCACATCTACTACGAAGCGCTGATGTAAATTGAAAACAGGGTTATGACAACGACGGGGAAGAAGCTTCAAGATTTCGGAATGGTAAGCACTCGACGATCAGATGAAAATGACTTAGACGATGAAATAATTCGGGAATTAAACTATGATTTCACAGCATTGCAACAGAAAGTTACCGAATTGGTTCCTCTGTTGCTTCCAGAACAAAGTAACGTATTTAAACAGATGTTACGTCGAGTAGAGTCAGGGAATGGTGCACTCCTCTTTCTCGACGCCCCTGGAGGAACCGGGAAAATGTTTTTGCTGAACTTATTATTGGCGTTCATAATAAAAGATCAGAAAATTGCTGTTGCCGTAGCTTCCTCAGGTATAGCAGCTACACTAATGAACGGGGCCATACTGCACATTCCGTTCTAAAATTGCCATTAAATCTTGCACGTGCACAGGAAGAGTCACCCAAATACAATTTAAGCAAAAATAGCTCTCGAGGTATGTATGATGCTACAACAATGTAAACTTTTAGTGTGGGACGAATGTACGATGTCCCACAAAAAATCTATAGAGGCGTTAAACCAAACTCTTCAGGACTTGCGAGACAGTACAGATATTATGAGAGGAATGGTAGTTTTACTGGCTGGTGACTTCAGACAAACTCTACCGGTGATTCAGAGGGGCACACATACAGATGAAATCAAAGCCCGTCTCAAGTCATCAAGATTGTGGGTAAAAATTTTAAAAATCAGTCTAACAACGAATATGAGAGTCCACCTTTATAATGACGTAGATTCAGGACATTACGCAGAGACACTATTGAAAATTGGCGATGGACATTTGGACACGGATGCTGAAGGTTGTATTTTACTTACAGGGGAATTCTGTAATTTGGTGGAAAAGGATCTGGAGCTCATTGCTAAGGTTTACCCAGACTTACAACTAAATTTTAATTGTGATCACTGGTTGTGTGCAAGAGCAATTCTTGCACCAAAAAATGAAATCGTTAACAAAATCAAACTGACATTTTGAAAGAGATGCAGGGAGAAATAAAGGAGTATTTGTCAATAGATACAATCATGGACACAGAACAGAGCATTTCATATCCCGCTGAGTTTTTAAATTATCTGGAGCTATCGGGTGTACCCTCGCATAAACTACAATTGAAATTAGGTGTACCAGTTATGCTTATGCGAAATTTAGATGCACCCCGATTATGTAATGGGACGAGGTTTCGGAATACACAATTAGGGCAAAATAAAACCTGTGCCGCCATTTTAACAGGTGTGGGAAAAGGGGAAAGTGTAATCATACCGCGAATCCCAATAATCCACACCGACCTACCATTTCAATTCAAAAGACTCCAGTTTCCAATCAGGCTTAGTTTTGCTATTACTATTAACAAAACGCAAGTGCAAACATTGCAGGTAGCAGGGGTGCATTTGGAAAAACCATGTTTTTCCCATGGCCAGCTATATGTAGTATGTTCGCATGTGTCCAATGCCCAGAACTCGAATGTATTTGCGCCAAATGGAAGAACATACAACATAGTATATAGGAGCGTCCTAAAATAATGATCTATTCTGTTCCCATGATTGCAACAGCCAAGAACAAGCGGAGTAAATAAGGGATGTTAAAAATTAACTGTAGGTACAATTTAAGATGGAGTGGAATTTTCAATTCGCATCAAGGCATAACTTTTGACTACTGACACACACTTCACTACTTCTTTTCTATCTCCTACACTTAATCCTTATTTATATTGTGTAGTTTGTATGTTTCTTTATCTCTACCTGTATTGACCAACAACCTGAATAAGTTCAACGTTTTTATTTTCATACTTCCTGTGTCGACCGACAACCTGAATTTATTGACAAAATAAGCATTAACGCGAGCGAAGCCGCGGGCAAAAGCTAGTATAGTAATATAACTATTGATCGAATCTACAAATTTTATGAGTAGTTTTTTTTAGCACCACATCTACTAACCGTACGAGTTATGCACCTATGTAGACCTACTAGATTACTCTAATGTGTGAAAGGGAGAGTGAAAAATCATTTAGGATAAACAACGCTCAGTACACCTGGCCGGAATCGAGGTCCAACCCCACCGCCTTGGCAGTCTAATCTTTTGCGAGAGTGACGCCATAAACCATGCGGCCAATGAAGTGAGTATTAATGTTTAAAAGTATTCTCATATATTTGCAATTTTTGTAAAATGTGTTCGATAGTTAAAACCTTATTAGTAACAAATATATAATTAGAGTAAAATTTGGTTAAATGTGTTAGTTATCTACAAAAAAGAATAAATGCAACATTTAAACTATTAGCATTCAGAGTGGTTTGAACATTGGGAGTTAGAACTCAAGAAGATTATCTGCAATTGAGATCAAGCTATTTCTGTCTTTTCTTCCTTTACTTGGGGGAGATAATGACTCATAAATGGCCTTGCTGGCTACCTTCCTCACCACACTCGGACAAAGGGGGTGAGTTAAGGAATTATTGACACTCAAGGACCCCACCTAAACAGTTTTTACTCCTTCACTATAAATTTAAAGAATTTAGGCTCCA
>CABFVX010002044.1:21111-34764 GCA_902151425.1 Timema shepardi | reverse complement strand
CCCCCCCCCCCCCCGAGGTGATTTTTTTCTTTTCTTCATAGCCTTAAAAACTTTGAGTTCATCGTGTCGTGAAATGGGGTCTTAAGATTTCAACTAAAATATAAATATGTGATCTTAAATTTGTTTCCGTGTGCCTTGCTATGTAAGCTAACCAGAACTAACAATGGCATTTTCAAGAAAATGATGACTATATCATCTCTTAAATACCGGGTTACTAGCTTGACATAAACTTAGCCATTCATAAGATATTGTTAATAAGCGTCTTAAATTTATATGAAAAACGATGAAAATCTTTTATCTTTGTTTATCAAAACATCCTGATGCCTGACCGGGCGAGTGGAGACCGGTCTACAAACCCTTCCTTTATCAACGTGCATTTTTCCAAATTAAAATTTCGATAGCAACACTTACTGTTATAAATACTTTTCTTTCGATATTATTATGGCATCGTAATTTTTCTTCCGATACTTCTAAAGTCTAAGGACACCATGAAAAAAACCCACTAATCTCAGAGTTTCTATGTAGTTATGTATTTAAAAATTCTAAAAAGTTATGAAAAAATCATCATTTCATTATTAGTAATCAATGTGCACTCCTTTAGCTCTGTGGCATGCCCTCACACAGTCTGGCATAGAGTCAATCAGCTGTTTGCATTCCTCGACTGTCTGTGACCTCTTGCTACAATGCAGCCAGATTTTGCTTCAACTCTGCATCTCCTACAGCTAGAACGGCAGGTGAAATGCAGGATGGCAGAAACTTTTCGGTTCAAGTGCACTTAGCCTTCAGCTTTTATCAAAGAAAACACATCTTTGCCATGCTCTCCCTTCATCCAATTACGCCTCTCATAGTCCCACATCCTTCGCCTTTTCTTAGCCAACAATTCAGCAGAGTCTTACGCAAGGCTACGTAAGACATTAGTTACAGCATCTCTCAGGTAAGCTAGCTCTACGATCATGTTTACTCAGGTTAACGATTTTACAGTCAGTTCTAATTGAGGTTAGTCTAGACCTGTCTGTTCGGGGAGCTTCCAGCACAGTACCAGTAGTTTTGAATATTTTTTTTCAGTCTGTTCTACACACGATATCGACACTCGAATTTTTTCTGCAATCTGCCTGTAGCTCAAATAACTCTTCTACATTTCAATAATCTGCCACTTCACGAGCATGCTCTCTGAATTTCAGCCCATTTTCACTATATTAAAGAAAAAAAACACCTTTTCACAGTTCTAGCAAAATACACAGCTGATAGCTAAAAGTTGAGGGAATCAGCTATTTTATCAGTGTTACCAACTTCCAAGGCTTTGATATAAATAGCTGTGGCAGTCCCAGATCGATTTGGTGCAAATTTCGAATTCAAGCGAGTTTTAGAAAATGGCGATTTTTCAAAAAAAAAAAACACTTTCTGGTTTAGACGCCGTGACCAGGCCGTCACAATTTTGTTTTATTAAAAATTATAATATCACAAGGAGCGGTTCTGGCAGGCCTACTACCTACACGGCAAAATGTATTGGTCTAGGTGTATTTGTTCAATAGTTTTTTTTAAAGAAAGATTGAATTTTTTTATGCGTTCTCAAAAAAGATAAAATTGTTATAATATAATCATTTCTATGAATTAAAAAGACTGTGTTTCAAGGGCATTTGGTTATGTATAACCCCAATGTAGTTTGTGATATGTTTAATGACAGGAGCCAATAATAAGTTTTCGAGTGGTGTCCTTAAACTTTTGACAGACACTGTAATGATTATAATATTGATACTTTTCTTTTGATACCGCATCCCTAATGCAGGGTCAAACTTACGTTCATAGTGAGCTATTGACTGCTGATCGGCACTTTCATTAGGACACACTAATTTACAAACAAATAAACTAACTTTCAAAATAGAACAGTAAAAATGTATAATTTAGTTTTTAATCAAATTTTATTTTGGAATGACAGTTTATATTTGGAAACTACCAGGAGTACTCGGTGTAGAAAGAATTGCCTAATTTTCTTGGGCAACAATTTTATTTTCTTCAAACTGACAACAAAAATTTCCTTCATTTTATTTCTTCAGACTCAGGTTTTTCATAAATAATTTTTTTAAATCTGACCAAAAATTTTAAAGTTCAGCTTCAAGGGGCATATGTTTGTGCACGGGGGCTTCCAATTTTAAAATGTCAGCCCTCTGCGTGTGGTATATATCACTCAATGCCCATGAAAGACAAACCTCATTTTACTAATAAAGATTATGCATTAGTTATGAAATGTCAGCTTATTTGATCCATCACGAATGAATTTTTAATCAAATTAATTTTTTTAATCTCATTCGTAATAACACAATGTTAAATGTTGCTCAAATTTGCACTCTTGGCCATGACCACAAAATCAGTTTTGAGCAATCTTAATAGGTCTACAAATTGAAATAGGCCTACTACTATAAGCTTTAGAGCTTAGAAACTGTCAAAAAAGTCTTAGTTGCTATTAGAACATAGCATTCCAAATAAATTAATTCAAAAATTGTTGTAATGATTGCGATATTCAACGCGTAGTTTGTTTATATTGGGTGTTTACATAAAAGTCTTCAAATTCGTGTTTGATTATCTATTGCAATTACTGACTAAATAATTAATTAATCTAATGTCTGACTCAAACAGTCACAGCAATGAGGATCATTAAACTTAACGATATTTTTTCATGTTTAGTTTTTCATTAGATTGGCTTCATCTATAGTTCTATTCTACAAATTTATATAAATAAGATAAGTTAAAATTTAATTCCAAATCCAACCAAATGAATTATCCTTTGTTTTAGTACATATTTTAAATTTGTATAGTGAACGCCACACATTTCTCTGGCTTGAAAGTTAAGATATAGATGTGTGACCTGCTTTTTATCTTATTTTCAAAGTGTAGAAGAAGAGCAATTCATGTATTCCTTTCCCTCATTTACCGAGTGGGGGTTATCGCTAAGATGTATTTATTTAATTAAGTTCCGGAGTTTCGGCGTGATTTGCCATTTTCAGTATTTGACAGATGTAAAGTAGAATGACCTTTTATTTTCATCATTTTGATTAAATGAGGTATTGATAATTTTTACTTCCCCAGATTTCGTGATATAAAATATCATTGTAAACTGTTGTCCTGTTTTGAGGTAGTACTGTGAATTGTTGTTGACATGACTTGTCTAGGTATTGAAAACAGGGTGGATTAACATGTGCTATTTTAAGCGCTCTTTACAAATTTAAATAGCCCCCGGCACCTCGGAGCTCCCTGTGTGACATTCCTCAATTTGCATTCAATAGAATTTAAATTAAATCTGTTATGCACCATAATTGGTTAAAATACAATGTTTATTCCCGTCCGATTTTTAGTCAAAACGTGACTTCAAATTATTATTATTAGCACCGCGTCTTACTACCCGTTCGGGTTATACGCACTTACGCTAATGTGTAGTGGTAGGGTGATTGTGAGATGAAATTGAGGACCTAAAGTTTAATGTGGAATCCGAACCACGGTGGAGACCTGGCATTGACTCCAAATTACTACACTCTTAATTGAAATCGCATAGTCAACTCTAAGGACCGTAAATATAAAGTATTGTCGGGAGTAAATCCCCCATATTGCGAAATAGCAAGCAGTACAGGTTAAATGGGAAACTGGTTGGTTTCAATCGCCATATTATATTGCTCAAGAGAGTTACTTTAAAAAAATTGATGCGAGATTTTTTATTTATTTTTTCGATGTCAGCGCATGTGAGTTGAAGTGAAGGCAAGTGTTTGGAAAAGCAGCCAGGCTAGAGAAAAGTAAGATGCACTCAGGAGCAAACACAGCCCGACTGAGCCGGCGAGACAATCCAAGCCAGCCTAGTGTCGGATCAGCGGGGCCACAAATCGCTTTACTACGTCAGTTGGACATAACGAAGCTGAGCGGGTGTAAGCCGACAAGGGACAAGGTCACACACTGCCACCAATAAAAACATCAGACCGGAACATGGAACACGTGGAGAGTTGCTATCGCGCTATTAGAACTACTGTATATGGAAACTAGTCTACAAATTTGGATTTTTACTCTCTCTCTTGACCCCTCAAAGAGATGAGTATTGTGATCGTAAAAAAAAAAAAAATCAAATTAGAGATTTTGATGGATGTTAGCGAAAAAGAAACTGTGTTTTTGCTCCGTCTGCATGACTGTCTTTGTCCGTGTCTCGACCTAGAGCTTAAAACATTTTATCGATCGGCTAAAACTTAGTATTGGACTTTTCATAAGGTTCTGCGGCGGGAGTTTTGGAATTAGATGTCTGACCCTCAACTAAAGTTTACTTGAGCGTGAAATAATAAGAAATCAGTTTCCTCAAAATCGGGCACAACTATTTTGATTAAAATTCATATCTTGGCACTGTTCAGCATTAAAAACAAAATGGCGCATTCCATTTTTCAGGGGGAAATGACAAGAGGGCCTTAAAGACAAGAAATAGATTGTCATTGCAAAGATGTAGAATTAATAATAATAATTATCATCTTACTTTTAAATATACTTTTATAAATCCAATAGTTTAAAAACTATAAGGAAGCATATATATTTTAATTGAGGTATTTGAAATGGAGAATGTGTTGTGCTCTTTGGTGGAATGAGATGTTTTCTCTTTTCTCAATGTTTCTGTAACAGTGCATCTTATTTAGTGTATACTATTTGATTAAATGTGATGCTCTTTTTTCCCTTATGGTTCTGAAATAATGAAAACTATTTTGTTTCACCTATCTTACGAGTTATAGGAAAATGACTCCATCATTAGTACGTGCGGTGCACCGTATCATTTATTAGTTATGTATTCAATTTCAAATCGCTGATGTCGTATCAAGAAGATAAAAAATTGAAAACGTATAGTAAAGAATAAGTACACCGAAATTTACTAAATTAGAACAAAACTATGTTGATCAGATTCAGCCTATCCGGTTTTGGTTGTTGAGGGTGCCGCATTTTGGATAGTTGAAACAATTAATAAACTTTCAGATATCTCAAACTATTTAAATAATGGTTTATATTATAGTATAATATATTGTTTACCGTCACGCGGTTACACCAGAATGAAGTTGAAAGGAACTAAATGACGCAAAAAGACACCTTAAATAACCTTACATTTTGAATTTAATAAATTTTAAAAAACACATATGAAAATGTATGATCAGCTAATTTTAAACATTTTCCACAAATTGTCGTACTTCTGTGATTTGAGGGAAAGAAGGAAATTTGAGGATTAGTGTAGAAATAAATTTTTAAAAACACATACTTTTTTGCTATTAAAAATAACATTTTACCAAATATCTGGTATCATTTTGTAAGAAATGATCACATCTATCAAAAGAGACCAAGAAAAACAGCACCCTTAAGCTTGTCCTATAATTATGTAAAGCCAAAACAATTATTATAAACAGCCTAGTAGTTTTAAGACAGTTTGGATCAAACGATTATTTTAAATCAAAAGATCCATCTTAAGGTATAGGCCCTACATTTGACTATATTTAGAAGACACATTTATGAGAGAGAAAAACCTTAAGCAATAATATTTTTAATATCCTTTAAAAAAATTACATTCAGAGATTAAAAAAATATTTGTAAAAATAAACAAGAACCGTTAAGGAAAAACGATCATATTTCATATGGTATAAATATTACTTGGGTATTTTTAATTAGATACATGTTTTTATTTAAATTGAAAGGTAAGGAATCTTTAAGTTGGTTAACATTGTTTTTTGCTTGTTTGTTTTTTAATGCCATACAATTGAAATAATTTGAGAGCCACGTGGGTTTACTACTAATACTAACCTTCACCATCTACAACGAACTAAAAGAATAATTAGGGATCAGTATGGTTTTGTTACTAGTGTTTACTCGGTTTTACCTTATTTTTTGTTCGTGTATGGGTAGGTACCACGTTTTAATATACGCTTCGGGCCATCTGAATATTTAAAATGATTAGGTAGGGATGAGGGAGGTAGAATTAAGAGGAAATGTACTCGCATTTTTGTTAAGCAGATAATCATTAGGGAAAAACCACCCTTAGTGCAGGCAAGCGAAACCCAAAGCTTGATCTTCCCGTCACCGGTAATCTATTCTATTGCGTTAGAACACGTAACCACCATATCTATTTTAATATTCTAAAATACTGTGATGTCGAAATCAACACATCAGGTGAAATGAAAATGTGATGTACGATTGTTAATAAATCTTTATGACAAGTATTTAATGTACGTAGTAAGCTATACGGCTGTTCAATTGTTAGTTAAAACACGGGTGACCTGGAGGTCTTGGGGTAAGGTGTCGGACTTCTGTGCTGGCGGCCGGGGTTCAATCCTTGGTCCCGGCACAGATCTATCTGATTACCAAACCCTTCCTTCACCTCTGACAAGACATCTTGTGAATGTGGGGAATGCCAGGCCTCCACCGTGGTTTGGATTCCACGTTAAACTGTAGGTCCTTCATTTCATCTCACAATCACCCTATCATTACACATTAGCGTAAGTGCGTATAAACCGAACGGGTACTAAGACGCGGTGCTAATAATAATATTTTATTTGATGCTACTCGTCTTACATAAATAAATAATACTATAATATTCTACCTAAAAAAACAAGAAAAAGAATATATAAATATCAAAACGTTGACATTATTATTCCTTTAACTAGGCCAAATGTGATTGTTTGAAAGATAATTAATTACTAACCCAATTATTTGAAAATAGTAAAGGGGTTCTTATCATAATAGTTACTACTGTAATATTTAAATGTACATCTGAAGATAAATATAAAATTAAGTGTCTGAAGGTTTTAGACTTTTAAACTAACTTTGGGAACTATCCAATTTAATTAATAAATAGTAACCCTGCATCAAAGAGGATTTAAATAATTCATATACTATTAATTGTTAAATAAGTTATAATTATTACTATACGTTATTTATTGTATTAAAAGAAATACTATTTAAAAGGATTAACACATTTACACATGAAGTGTTTCGGATAAACCTTTTAAAAAAACTATTTGTCCCCGATCTCAGAGGTTGAAATGGCGTATTCAGCATGAGAGCTATATTTTCACATGCTATTTGACGAAAAACAAATTCGCAACAGATTAAACAAATATTAAAACGCAAATTTGTGTTTATTTAGTGACGTAGAGCTATATCTCAGTTTATGAAATAATAAAATATTACTGAAATGAAATATATATATATATATATATATATATATAATGCGAATATGTGATTATATTTTTCTCACGTTACCAACAGGTTTATTATAAATAAAAACATAATATTTTTAAAAATTGCACATGAGCACTGAAATTGTTCATTAGTTACTAACTATTCGGTTAGGACAATATTTAAGCACCTGTCACGTCTCACCACCTATACAACATATAACTTAGAGAGGTATTATACCTCAAGCCAGACGTCGCATTATAGTAGTTTTCTGTATTATACTTTAAGGAACATAAAACAAAATTGAAAAATTAATTATATTAAACTAAAAATATCAAATCTATATCAATTTCGTTGTATCAAACAGAAAGTGCGGAGATCCGTACATCTTGTTCGAGCGTAAACTTGCATCCGATTTCCCTGTTAATCACCCCGGAGACTGGCTGAAGCTAAATAATTATACGGTAAAGCAAAATCAATAAAGGAAAAGCGAGCAGCTGAGATCAAAAGCCTTCGGTCTCTGAAAATTTTAATAACTAATGAGGTTTCAAGAAACAACTATGTTCGCTCATTTGTATGTTTCTTAGTAAAATCGACAAATTTAATAGACTTTCCTGGTTTGTAAGTAGACCAGTATATTATTTGATTTATTGAGGATCAAAACAACATAAACACAAAGGTTATTAGCGCACACCATAATCCGTAAACATAGATACAACAGACACAGGCTTTACGGGAGTTTCGCTGCGCTCTTTGAGCCGGGTTTGAGTCCTTGGAAACTGAAGAGTGTTAGTTGTAAAGGGATGGAGATGGCGGTCCACACAATAGTTTAGTTACCAGCCCCGCCCTCCATCACCCCCCTTACAATAAACAAACCTTCTCAGACAAGTAATAACTAGTCTGCGGTATTTGAAGATTGTTTACAACTAAGGCAATTTGAAAACCGTCACTTAAACAACAACAAATATACTATTGAATTCTCTTTGTAATTTGCATTCTGAGTACGCACATTTGAGGGGTTGGTTTATGCGAAAGGGGTGGGGAGACTACTTGAACCTAGCTTTGTGAAAGTATTATTAATGCGAACTTGTTTTTTAAAATGGCTATTTGATAGCGATATCCTTGTTGAAAGACTCATTCTCCCACAATGAATGCAGCCATTTAACCTCGAGGCTGTAGGCCTGGTGTATACTTTGTCTGTGTCCTAGTGTCAATAACAGAGGCTATGGGTTAGTACGCAAGAAAAAATACTTATTAAGCCCGGAGTAGAAGTAAAATTAAAAACGCCTGTGGATTTGCTTGCTAAGACGATCAAGCGGCTCAATGACGCAATAAAGTTAATCGCACCGAAGTCTGGTCACAAGCAGGGATCGGCTGTACTTGAATCATCCTCTGTTGGTATTATTCAAGATGGTGCGGCGCGCATGGAATCGAGACGACCTGTATTTTGATATTTCTTTGTCGTCGCGATAGAAGATGACGGGCCTAGATTATCTATATTTAGATAAGCCAACCACTCAAATAACTACATTGGTATAATATAACAGATCCAAATAAAAGACCTGTGAAATTATATCCTGAACAAACCACACTCACCTTTTGGGAATTATTGGTATATTCCATTCACCGTAGGAATTGACTTCTGAAAGGCCTTTTTCCCTACCATAAATCTACTATATAGTAGGATATTGGTAGGAAAAAAGACCTTTCAGAGAGTAATTCCTACCGTGAATGGAATATAGGGTTAAAATTACTGATTTCTTCCCACGCTCTTTTCTTCGCTGCCATAGTTCCAACACAAGTTTGATTATATTTTATAATCTTATGATTATTGACATGTTACAATTGATTCACTCTTCCAAACTGAAAGCTGTGTTTCCCCCCTTTTCCACCATTTTAACCAGTCTTGTTAACCAATTTGGTTAAATTTACGAGCAAAATCATCATTATAGAAGACAGCGGAAGTAGATAATTTTATTTCTTGTCGGTGTTTCATCACGTGACTTCTAGCCCGACATTCTAGCAAGGCGCCTGATTGAAATAACTTCGACTTAGCATCGTTCTTGCAAACCGTACTATTTGGTCCACTGTCGTGTTTTCTTGATTATCAACTTATCTACACTAATATTATAAAGAGGAAAGATTTTATTTTATTTTTTTGTTTGTAATGGATAAACTCAAAAACTACTGGACCAATTTTAAAAATTCTTTCACCAATATAAAGCTACATTATTAGCGAGTAACATAGGCTATATTTTATTTTGAAAATTTAATTTATTTAATTTATTCCTCATAAAAATGTCGATAGTCACTCATATTTTATGGTAAAGTCTATGATGATTCTTCAATGTGTGTGTTGAAAATAATAATGTGGGGGGAGGGGGGGGGAGGGTCTAGTTGTTTATAACTAACACGCGCCAACAACAAAGACCTAAACCAAATTAACTTGCCTAGCAAAGATGTGGTGCATTTTAAAGTTTAAAATCCAAAAACTAAATGAACTGGAAGTTAAAAGTAAAATAGAGAGATTAACTCAATCACAATAACTATAACTGAGGAGTTCCTACATCACAAATCTAAACCCTACACTATAAATTGATACTAATGTTTTTGATTTGAAAAGGTTACAACTCAAGCCTACTTTTTGACTGTGTAGAAAATACCGTATTAGACATGCTAAGCACTAGAACATAGACGTAAAAGTAATTATATTGCTAACATAAGAGGACTACATAAACGTACTAACCCACAATCTTCCACTGTATTAAGAGTTTGAAATCAAACTGAAAGGGACCTAGAAACCAATTTAACAGGAATAAATCACTATACCAAAATATGATTATCTTACCCCAATCAGACATCTGCACCCCAAAAAAAAGCAGCACTCACCTGCAACAAAGAAAGTATGCCATCAATACAAGGCGTTATATAGGCTGTCTAACTTTAACTTATACAATATAGTTAGAAAGCATAATCATGTTTTATAAAGGAAAGCGTGTATACATACTCCAAGGAGGATAGATATCTATCAAGCAAAGTATAAGTCGAAGTACGGCAAAGATCAACCCAGTAAAACATGTCTTCTAGCTATGCCAAGGATGATATATACCCAGTAACGCATGTCTCTTAGCTGTTTTACTTTTCTCAAAATATCCTTATATCTCATATTTTTAACCGGATCTTGAGCCCGGCGAGTTGAAAACAAATAAACGTTATGTTGACCCCTGGGTTGAATAAGTAGAACTTCTTATGTGTAAGCCTACAACGACTCTTCGAACAGATTTTTAACGTATAGTTTGTCCCCTGACCCGTATAGACAAAATATTTCTGCCCTACAAAGTGTGCCGCTTGGGTAGTAGCTTATAGTTGATCTTCACCTGTGCCCAATGATACTCCTATTGAGGTGAAACTGACATTTTCTCACGACGTAGTTTTCCGACTTCTCTCTAGACAAAGGCTGGTCAAGCTAAAGTGGAATGAAGAAGGTAGAGTTTAAAGGGAATGTATCAGCGTTTGCGTGGAAGGAAAATGGTAAAACATTTAGGAAGAAACATCTTCAGTACACCCGGCCAAGGTTCGAACCTTGAACTCCTAGTCACTGGCACACTAAACTAGATTGCGTTCCCACTGGCGTGAGTAGCATACATCTTTATAGAATAATTATTCTCAAGTAGCGTGACTGCTCACTTGACAGTAGTAAATATTATGGACGCATGCGTTTAACGTGTAAACGTGAGCGCTTCTACTAGAAACCATCATGAATCATTTGCAATATGATTAGTTGTTAATGTGTGTTGGCGATAGTATCATACCGCCATATTGTTTCACGGGGGCGAGCAGTTATAAATCTGGGGACTCTAGCAATCGACACGTCACGACTTATAATTGTCCTCGTATATCTTCTGCTTTCATGTCGGCACAGATAGCACGCGGCATTGAGTTGCGCGGGCACGTACACTCGCGCCCCTAGCGTGGACCTGTCGCGCCTGGCGTACCGATACCAGCGCTGCGTGTGGCCATACCACTAAGTATTCGTTAGCCAAGTATAATAGTATGAGCGTGAGCAATAAATCTGTGAAGTGTGTCATATCTATGATGGGATTTCTTTTTTAACAGAACTTTCTCGAATGGTGACAGTTATATTGATATATATTTTTATTGATCTGATGCTGTGGTGTTAGTATCGACCATTATATACCTATTATTTAAAAACCTGTATCCAGTGGACCAATGGCGCACCTAGAAATTTACTTTGAGTTGCATGCAAAGTATAAAAGCTATTAGGTACTTTATTCTAAACTAAAAGTTAAGAGACACTTTTAATTTACAACGTAAAACGTAGCGAGGTTCTGTTTTAACTTTACCATTTAATATTTTGTTGTCTACTTTATTGTTCCACGGTAGCTGTTAAATGCGTGTACCAAATTTAAATAAATTTGGCATGGACATTCTTTGAGCCAAGGCTGAACAATGTATCTTAATGGGCTTTTTCAATCTGATTATCCGTTTCAATATGTCAGCCGCTCAATAGAGTACCGAAAGCATATTTTTTAAATCAAAATATATTGAGATACTGAAGTCTTAAGCCACGTGATCAATGGCTATTCTCTATGAGTATAATGTGCTATAGAATACACTATTTATTTGTTTTCTGCATTAGCTTGAGCAAGGAAAAATATCAAAATAAAATTCAAAGAGAAATAATCATGGGAGATATTTTAACTTGAAATCCAGTGATAAATTTAAGTTTGTAATAACAATAAGGACATGACATAATTCTTCACATTATGCAATAATAATTTTTTAAATAAACTGAGCGAGTTCTACTGTTCACAAAACTACTAGTGTGTCTAGCGGTGTAACTTTCAAAACTTTTGGTCTTGAAATTTACATTCGACCCACATTCTATGTTTTAGTTCTAGCCCATATTGTTGTGATGTTTTTGCTAAAATTATTCTCAGTCTTGGAGGCCCACTTTGTTTGCGTGCTTCTCTTTTTTTTAAAAGTGTACAAACATAAGTCTAGTGTAGCAAAGAGGGGAGCCCGCTTTGCCCCTACTACCGGGTTTGATCACCTGGCGGGCTTATATTTATTAATCATTATTATACCACATACACTAGCCCCATGACTTCTTTGGTGCTGACTGACAGCTCACAACTGACTTCTGACAGTCAACATTTAGGTATATAACTAAATTTTGACCGTCAGAGGTGACAGCTGCTAAACACATGTTTTTACAGATCATTTGGTCCGGCGTAGGTATACATAATTTGGTCTGGTAACGTTTCAAAGCTGTCAGTCAGCACCAAAGAAGCCATGGTGCTACTTTACAATAGTGTACAATGCAGTAGCTAGGTTTTAATAACATATATGCAGAGTATACATGTTAATAAAGAATAAGTTTTGTACAAAAAAACTTTAAATCGTTTTTCAAATAACGGACACTTTTTAAATACATACTTTATTTAGGAAGATATTGATGGATTAGCAGCAGAGAAGACTTTGAGGCGAGTGATCGGTCACTTATCTCGAAATCTTATCTCTTACATAAATACAAGGACCGATCATTTTTTATATGTTCGTTATATTTTTTATATTTCAAGCAGAATATTAAGAAATGAATTAAATTTTAAGGGTGCAATCAAAAGAACCAATATAAAGTAAATTTTCCTGCGGTTTGTTGTTTTGTCCAACCTGAGATGTTCCTTAAACTTGTGTGCCATTGTATTTTCTAGATTTGTTAAAAAATTACAATAGCAACAATAAAATATATATATATATATATATATATCTTACTAAATAATGATGATGAAAACCACTGAATGGTCCATTTTCTTATTAAAATATCCTATAGGTAAGCAAAAGAATTCATCCGAACATTATAAACATAAATGTTCACCAGCCATGCTCTAGGTCAGACATGTCAAGGTTGTGGTCCGCGGGCCACATGCGACCAACGGACCTTATGATGAACTAACATGAAATGCGGTCCTACTCTTTCTTTTTAAAAAATATGTAAAAAACAATATTTGGAAAAGCTATATATGAGATTTAGGCATAATTTGGGGAATTCTTGCATGTGAGTGTGTCGAATGTGTATGATTTCTATGACAGGAATCAATTCCCAAAAAGATCATGGATTCACAATGTTTTAAAGCACATACGTTAGCTTATGTTACCAGTTATTTCCTCGTAAAATACGGCCTAGCACTCGAGAGCTCTCATCTTTTGGACACACATTTTTGTCAACATAAAATTGACTTAGCATACGATTTAAAGCCCAACATTTTCACCATTGTTGCAAATAAAATATTTCAAATTTACTGTTATGGCCTATATGAAATAAGAGGAAATATTATTGTTTTATAAGGGCCTACTTTTTTCTTTTTGTATAGTAAAGTACTAAGCTGAAATTCTTTTTTAGCAATATAATGATTATATATATATATATATATATATATATATATATATATATAT
>CABFVX010002044.1:0-20978 GCA_902151425.1 Timema shepardi | reverse complement strand
ATATATATATATATATATATATATTTATTTGTAACGAATATTCAGTATTTCAAATTTTTAATGTAGCACTTATACTGTAATCAAATGAGTTTGACACGCCTGCACTATATGTAAATAATATGCTGCACTAAGAAAATATTCACTAGACCTACGGATCGAAATATGCATGGTACTATTTATTTACCGATTCTTTACACGGGTAATCTTGTACGCTTGGAAATTAAATGAGCATTAAATGTGATTAGTATGCCACGATGAAGAGGTCACGCCTATAGATGTGATATTGAATGCTACGTACTAATAACAGGTGAGTTATCGGCAGCAAAATAATAAGCAGATATCTTTTGATCAAATAACATGTTTTTGGGCGTATTTAAGCTAAAAAAAAATAAGTTTTGTTTATAAAAAATCTAAAACTGTTGCAGGACTGTTTATCTAGTGCATATAATTAAAACTTAAGCATTACTATAGAAATGTTCCTTTAAAAAAAAAATATAACTTGTATTATTTCACTAAATATAGTAGTGATGGAAGCGTATTATAACTTAGGGCAAGTTTTGTGTCAATTCTTAGCGAGGCAGCAATAGCTTTTAAACAGGTTATCAGAATGTGGCTTTAAGAAATTACATTGCTAAGAGAAATAATTGTTTCTTTCAATAACAATCCGCATAAGAGTAAAAGTATCGAAACAAAATTGTAACGTAATAAAGAATTAATATAGAAAAAAATCGATATTAAAGTAGATCGATACTTTTTCAATATCCCTAGTTACGGCACACAAAACACTTGAGTCTCTAATCCAATCTTATCTGGGATCTTGATCACGTGTTCAGTATCTCCAGGTAAACTACAAAAGTGGTTCTTGGCATAATCTCACATATTAATAGTACTAGTACATTAAGGACACAATGGGAAGGACAGTTTAAATGATACAAACAAATATTTTTCAACGTTAAAATTTAAAAATATATATATATATATATATATATATATATACTCCATTCACGGTAGGAATTACTCTATGAAAGGTATTTTTTCCTACCAATATCCTACTATAAAATAGATTTCTGGTAGGGAAAAGGGCCTTTCAGAAAACAATTCCTACGGTGAACGGACTTTACATGTGTGTGTTATCAACGTATATATATAGTGTATATAGTTGTTTAACGTTAACATTATTTTGTTTAACGTTGATAATTTTTTTAGGTATTGGCACTATCTATCAATAGTGACAGCTAAATATCATGTGACATGACGTAATAATAGGCCTATTTGAAAATATAGTCACTTTAATAAATGTCAGGCATTTCTCTTCATACAGTGTTCTTGCGAAACACGATTGAGATAACGGTATTGCTACAGTCATATTTTCATAGGAAAACTAAAAAAGTAACTATAAGACATTCCACTCAAATTGCGATACACCTGCTATTATGGACATTCACCAATCACCATCTATTTCCAGCCCATTGGTATCTCCGTAGGCGCTGTAGTGTTTCTACCCAGTTGAGTTGCCATGTAGCTTTAAAATGAACATTGTTATTTTTATGAAATTTGCATTCTATATGCATCTAGTGAAGGCAATATAAAATTAAAAAATTAATAAAAATTAATACTTTTTTTTTTACAAAAATAATAATAATTACTATATCTCAGTTTTAATGTCTCCAAATATATCACGCCATAAGTCTCGTTTCAACTGTGCGGGAGCGCCAATAATTTTATGGTGGCTACAGTAATAATAATTAACATCTCCTGAAAAGTCTGAAATGAATATCTTTAAATAAGATGAGTAATCAAATTAAAACATATTATACTTCTTGAAATAATTAAAGTAAAATATAAAAAAAATTGTCTTGCTAGATTGACTTTAAATGGGTATATTAGGCGGAATACATTATGAGAATAGATCAAATTTATTTCTTAAATAAATGGCAGGTTAATAACACCTCCCAATTATGTGTGGTAGGTGGCGTTTTGAAGTTGCACTGTGTGTAGCTTGATTTAAACACTGCCCGGTCTTAAAGATCACAACACGACAGTTGTGACTTTGAAAAATGAAGTTATGTTTGCTTGTTATAATAATAATAATAATAATAATAATAATAATAATAATAATAATAAACACAATTACTAGTGACAAAAGCCAAACTACAAATGTGGTACCATAAAGTTTGCACACACTGAATAAATTTTTGATAAAAAATGTGTCAGTCTCAAGCGGATAACACCTGGCAACTGTGTGCTTTATAATACCTGTACTTCAGTTTAAGAGTGGAACGGCCTATGGATCTACTTTCACGTATTCATGCGACAGTTCATATTACCTGCAGCTATTACTTTTGACATAAGCCTATATAATCAACACCTTATAAAAATATCACTAATAAAATAGTAAAATGTTATCAATTTTAATAAAGAAAAAATTTGTTTATTTTCTAAAAGGTTCTTCCTATAAAAATTGAAATACATACATTACGGTTGTCGAGTTCACAATTGATTCCAATGAACATCAGTTCTCTTGTCTAAAGCGAGCAAATCTAACTGTGAAGCAGTTCAGTAGGAATCAGTTTTTAAGTTTAATTTAGACTGAAAAAATTTAAAGTTACAATGGGCATATCTTAAAATATATATAAAATGCTCAAAAGAAATGAATCTATAGATTATTAATAACTAGAGACAGGATTTTGTATGTGATTTGCCTATATATTTTAATCCAGCCAGTTAGAAACAAGAAAAGTGAACTTTCTGTTAATAAGATTATTTGGGACTGTACAGGATGAGGCAGTCAGTCAAACGGCAAGATTTTAAAAAATCGCAAAAAATTAAAACCATTTTTATTTAATTTGTTGTACATAAATGTAATGCACATGAGCGTAAATTACTAGTGGAAAATATTCATTTTCTGAATATGGTGTCAGTAAGATAGCATCCTTGGTTTTGCACACATTGTCGTAGTCTGAGAGCGAAGCTGCCCATGACGTTGGGTAATATTGCCGACAGAATGTTGTTGACCTCTTGTCGAATTCGTTCCTTCAAATCATCCCTGGTCCTTGGCAGGTTCTCCTTGAAAATCTGGGATCCAAGATATCCCCATGGACAATAGTCAGGAGCCATCAAGTCTGGTGAACGGGCAGGCCACGGGAAATCGCTGAACTTGCTGATGAGATTACCAGAAAATGTGAGTCTCAACAAATGCATTGAAACTGGCGAGTTACGACATATTGCTAGAAAAGTGTGTTTTCAGCTGGGTCATAGTCATTGAGTGCAGGGAGAGGAAAAGTTACCAACATGTCAGCGTAACAATCAGAACTCCCCGTCACCGTGTTACCATGTTCATTTTCAAAAAATAAGGGCCGATTATTCTACGAGATGATACTGCGCACCAAACAGTAACGTTTTCTGAATGGAGGGGTTTTTCGAGCAGATTGTGTGGATTATTTTCAGTCCGGTACCGAAAATTCTGCTTGTTGATGAAGCCACTAAGGTTAAATGAGATTTAACATCTGTTGACAAAAGCGTACTCTGCTATTGTAATCTTGAGGTTTGAGGTCTTGCACTACCTGAATCTTATATTGATGGTAGTGGAGGCCACTCTTCAGAATCCTTCTTACGGTTTAGATTACTGAGACCAAGTTCTACGCAGTGTCGTCCAGCCGATTATCGCGGACTTCTTGCTAAGGCTACACGCACACAATCAATATTCTCAGGGGTCCAGCCGGTTTTTTCAATACCACCTCTTTTCTGTGTCGTACTAGCAGTGGCTTCCTTTACGGCAAACGCACGCTGCTCACTCGACCAACGGCTCCGTGCCTACTAAATTCCGGATGTCTAAACGCCCAAGGTCGATTCCACCACTCTCACAACCACCACGCCCGCTAGCCCTTCTTGGAATCTAGCCGTTTGACTGCCTGACCCTTTAGTTACAGTTTTAATTTAACATATTTTGCGTAGTTTTTAATTGTGGTATTTTTTTTTTATTTCTTGGGTAAAATACTTTTAAAAGATGTTTCACCAATTTTCAGGCAACCTGTACTTCCATAAAATAATGAATTCAGTAAATGATGGCAGGGAGCAAAGTCCCCGTCAAGTATGCTGACTGGTCAGAAGTTTACAGTTGCAGAAATGTAATTTGGTGTTAGACGTTTCTCGTGCTGTGAAGGGGAGAAAATGAAGCTTTTCCAGATAGTGACCTTAGTAGTACGTCCCTCGCGCGGCGTGTCGGTTTGTAAACACAAGCCGACGAGTTGTAAAAACCAGAGCTGTCAAACTCGATACTCTCTATTCTTACTGATATCGAAAGAATAGAGAGTTGATCTTAATATTGCGATTCTCGCTACTTCGATTCTTACCTCTCAATAAAACTGGTAACTAAACAAAACAGCAACGTTAAAAATGGGTAATAATCGATTCTCTTTTATATTAGTTTAGTTGCCGTTTCTCTTGAATGCCGGCAGATTGTAGATGTACCGCAAAGACCCGAATATAACCCTAACATTTTGAGGTGTTCTACATAAAAAATAAATGGTCACGAATATAATACGACCTGAAATTATGACAATGCCAAGAGAACTCTACAACTTTGACGCACTTTTTAAGTGAAAGTTAAGTGAAACTGTTAAAATATATTAATCGATTCCAAACAAACAATCGTTGTATAATACGTACGTAGACTAGGGATGGTAATTTACCGTAATATATCAATATATGCATCATTTTCAAATTAAAATGGCCGCTCTCCTGTAATTATATTACCTGTCATTTTTCAATTTTTAAGATTTTATTTAGCCCCTTGAATAAGATAGGTTCAATAAAAAATAAGACAAAAATCAACGTAGTTAATAAAAATAGAGCAAAAAAAGTTATATTTATTTAATTCAATAGATCATCGATATATAGTTGCCAAAACTTCATCACTAATTTCTGGCGAGCTAACATCCTTAGGATCAGTTATGGCGGACGGACGACTTAAATTTTGTGTAACGTGTGACATGTGTTCTCAATTATAAAATCCAAAATTTATTGTATTAATTTAGAGTTTTTTTTTAAGTTTTGAGGACTTTTAGTGTGTTTAGTAAATATTAATAGATATCTATATAATAGTAAGATTAAAATTTCAAGCGACCATGTGTAGTGGTCGAGTCCAAATTTCTCATTGAGGGGGGGAGTAGGCATGTTAAATTTTCTCTACAATAATGCTTGGAAAAATAATGAAAAAGGAAATGTTCAAGAATCGGAATCGACAATCGAAAAATCGAGGTTGAACTTAAGAATCGGAATCGAGTAAAACGGGTATCGTGACATCTCTAGTAAAAACCTTAGATCTTGGATCTGATTAGCCCATATATTTGTTACTTATTTTTTTGTCGGGAGAATAAACAGATATNCGGCAAGGAAAAAAAAAAAAAAAAAACGGAATTCTAAGTCAATCAAGGAAATTTAATTTGAAGTCTTGTCACAATAATATGGTAAGTAGAACGGTCTTTCGAAAATCAAACCAAACCAACTATGTAAATACGTGTAAGTGTAATATTAATAACGGATAGCATGTTGAGATCAATCATGTAACATCTATAAAAGAAATTAAGAGTCGTCTGTTTTCAAAGAACCAGCAACAATGGAGGTTTAATTTTTCCAGGACCTGGCTGTATTTCTGTAGGAAAATTACAGTACGGAGATTTTTTTCCCGGTAATTCTTAGTAGAAGTCTTACTATTTTCGACATGGTTGAACATCCGCCACCTAATACATTTTCCTGCTATTACGTCATCAAAGATGGCGGCAATTTGACCACAAAACTGCTCATACCTCTGCTAATATTTGCCCGGTTTGCATGGATAATGAGTCAATATGTTGTAATTACCATTTATAAGGTGAAAAGCAATATTTTATTATTTTTTATAACTAAAAATGATTACACAATATTTTCACTCTATTTTATATATTATAGTGTAACAAATTCAATACTGATGTTGTATATGTAAGATATTATTAATATTAATAATAATAACCTTACCACAGTGGTATTATAGTATTTAATATTACTATTTATAAACAGTGAATATATAGCTAATATGTTCAGATTTTATCTAAAAAGGATTTTTGCAAGTTTAATCTAACCTCCTTCCAACACAGAGTGGATCAACATGTTACTTCATTTTTTCTACAAATGCACGAGGATTAGGCAAATTTTAAACAAATAAATGCCCCAATATAGCTATTGGGTTCTTTTCTGGAACCGATCGCATCAAAACCAAATTCATAGGGGTCTGAACAAACAACCATGTCATCAATACAGTGTTGCTCAAGGTATGTGTATAAATAGGATCTCAACAAATATCCCTTTACACTTTTTCTCGTAGGTGGCAAATATTCAATGTCTGTATTCTTCCCATGATGATACAGCTATAATCAGAGTTCATCTCAAGATTTGCAAGATAACTCTTTCCGTAATAAATTAATTAAACATTCTTCTGCAGATTTAAGGCTTTTTACAATCTTGGGAATGCACAATTAAGAGATACATTTTTGATACCAAACCTATTAGTGTAAGCTTATCCAGATAGCACATGGATGGCTGGAAGCAAAGAGCATAAGATCTGACAAATTTTTTGGTGAATGGCATGAACAGGAAAAATTCGCGTGGAATCTCCAACTCCAGTTCACACCCACATTCCTTGTACACCAAGTTGATTAAGAGTAGCCCAGTGAAACAAAGCTAAAACCATTAAGTCGGTGTCAGCACTAGTAATAACTAGTTTAGTAAACCCATAATGGGGTGCATGTTTTGAATGAATCAGCATTCAAAAGTCAGCTTCCTCTACTGACAAACAATTTATTTTTGGTGATTTACATTATCTATTTTACAAAGATGTATATTTGAATAATCTCTTCTTCATAACCATAAAAGCACTAAACTTGTGGTTGGTAGTAATTTGTGTTTAAGTTAAAGGAGCTATCACTGTATTGGCAATGTACTCTTATAAGATCAGTTTGTTCCTTGAAGAACCCTAGAAACTTCTGAGCTGAACAGGCAATGGAACCTCTTCAGAGATGTAGGCGATATCTATAACAATGTCCATATCTTACCTCTCTAATCTCACCGACTCTTTCGATGATAGTTTGTGATAACTGTCAAAAACATAATCAATTCTTCCACAGTTCTCTGTGATGCCCCGAACATATGAATAGAGAGCAGAAAATGCTCAACTAAAGGTTTTCTTTTCACTCATCTAACTTCTCCTTTTCATCTAAGCTCTAGATTTGATTCTTGGAAAACTCATTTTGGATGTTTAAACCTTCGACAAAAGCAATGGGAGTCTGTTACTTCCCGAAATAGATTGAATATGACGCTCATGATGTGTTATCTCCCTCTTTGAGTAGCTTGCCACATTGACACCCAGATACACATGATATACTCTTTATTTTCATGGCAAAAAAATACTCTGCTGAATTGGAGGTAACTTTTCTAAATAAGATGCAAAAGATTCAATAGAAGTAACTTTTTTTTAACTAAGATGCAAAAGAGTCAATGGGCTGTTCGTTTATTTCCATATTTCCTAAGCCTCTTCAGTCAAATAAAAAGTGTTCACTTTCCTTCACACTTTAAAGCTTTAAACCAAACTTATTATGAAAGTGTGGTTTGCAGCATCCATTATTCATAAGGCTTTAAAAGGAACTTTTTATGAAAGTATGGTTTGCAGTATGCATCATTCATATGGTAGTAAACACTGCTTCCTCACTTAATGATTTCAAACAGTTAATAACAATGTCATTTCTGTAAGAGCATGATTATTTTAAGGCTTATTCTGGCAGTAGGTTAACCCACGCTTATACATTTCCGTGGAAGTCCAGAGTATTGGGTTGCCTTCCTGTTGAGAACAGCATATAGCTCATATAGCTTGCATCCTGTTGAGAACAGCATATAACTCATATAGCTTGCATCCTGTTGAGAACAGCATATAGCTCATATAGCTTGCATCCTGTTGAGAACAGCATATAGCTCATATAGCTTGCATCCTGTTGAGAACAGCATATAGCTCATATAGCTCATATAGCTTGCATCCTGTTGAGAACAGCATATAGCTCGTATAGCTTGCATCCTGTTGACGAGCGAGCACGGTGCGACCAATGGACCTTTGGGCTGTTGTGAATCGAGACCAGCATGTTTGTGGGTGAGAACACACGTTGTTGACTGTTGGAAGCCATGATGGATGCACTGGATGTATGTGTGGTGGAGTTGCCGTTAGACGAGATGACCAGATAACATGTGATCTGGCGGTTCACCCCTGCCAGAGGGTCGATCCCGCATCTCTGGGTAGTTTTCACGAGTCCCGTTATCACGCGTGCTTCCTTGTCACGGGGATTATCTCATACTTATGTAGTAGTTAGCATCTATCAAGAGTAATAAATATATCTTCTTGGACTAACTCGCTAGCCTCATTTCCCACGAACCATCCATCCCAGCCCCTACCACTTGGGGTCCGTCCTAACCATGTAACCCCCTAGGGTGCACCGGTAGTGTAGTAGTTAGGGTTGACTTCTGGGCACCCCAAATAAATAGGGACGTTATATTTCACACTTTCGAAGCTACAGTGATTTTTTTCTTACCATTTGCAATACTTAACACCATCACTTTAACTAAATATAACGCATGGTTTTAAAGTCTGTTCCATTGTCTTGACACTACACATTCTAATGACATCCAAATATTTATTTCATTTCAGCAACCAGCGAGCAACAAAAAAAATCAAACTTATATCTGAAAATTACAAGGTAACGGCTCCTAATGAGACCTTTTTTTCTCTCAGGCTTGTAGTTTCTTACATAGAAGGTACTAAAACATACAAAATATATATAAGAAGACACAATATAATAAGTTTAAAGAAACAGAATTATAAATATTTTAATAGATTTCTTTTTGTAAAATCCAAATTAAGTCAAAACAATGGCAATAAAAAATTGGCTCCTGATATGAGCCGCTATTTATTCGCCTTTTTACGTCACTGAGGAGACGCAAATTGTAGCTCAATAGCAACACAATGTTCATGAGCTCATCGATGGCACACCATGCGTTGTATCCATTGGTCATGTTTGTCTTCTGAAAATTCACACCTACAGGAGAGACATTCCGCATTATTTTCTTCTTCATCGGAGCTGTATAACTGGATAAAGTATGACTCAGAATCATCGCTGTTAGATTCCATCAATCTTTTTATTGCATTTTTCATTAGCTATACATATTTTTCTTAGTAAAGAGATTTCGCGGGTAACTGTATTTGCGGCGGAATTCATGCATTTTCCTTATATTTATTTTTTAGCAGTGATTATTTTAAAACCTTTCTCAATGTTGGTTTTGTAAGGTGATGAGACACGCACTACGACATCTTGATCAATGATTTGATGTTTACATTGCTGGAATAGGATGGATGCCACGTGCTGATAGAGTATCACTTTTAGGCCCTGCCTTAGAGTTGATTAGTTGTTCGTTCGTTGTGGCCTATTTGATTTGAAATAGCATCAGGATTATGAGTTGTCTCTTGATGACGGTGAATGGCGGCGAAGTCACAATTTCGAAAGGTTTCTAATGTAGAGCCTCATTATAACGTACTAATAGGGGCTGAAGGTTGTCCGTTTTAATGAAAGTCCGGTTTATAACCAATAATTCTCATAGGGCTGTAATGCAGCAAGGTGTACATAAATGAGTATATGGTAGTTAGCAATAAAAAGTGTTTATTATATATCAAATAAAAAACAGCCTTCTACATACGTTGAATTGAAAGAGATGTGTACGTATACACTACATTGATCTTTAGAACAAGGTGGTCCTGGTTCATATTGATTACTTACATATATTGGTTTGAAAAAATAATTTATCTTCTGCTGGGTTTGTTTGCTGCTTATTTCTTCAATTAATAACTGACGTAGGTGCCGTAGGTGTTCATAATATGCACATACATTTTCATTTGCCAATTGTTCAACATATTGAATAGCAAAATTTAAATAGACTTTCACTTCGCTCACCTTAATTGCATGGTGAGTAATGTCTCCTACCTCTTTTTCCTCCTCCTCCGAAGATTCTGCTTCTTCAGTTACACTGGCTACGTCTTCTTCAAGCCAGGCCTCCACGTCATCCAACGAAACTGATTCCTCTCCCCCTCTCTGCAGAGTGTAACGATAGTCTTCTATCTCACAATTTTCTACTTCTTGAGGGGTTTCCTCATTATCCAAAATCTTTTTCCATGCCCTTGCCATAGTCGTTTGATTTCTTTCACGGCATCAGCAAAGTTGTAAATTGTGGATCGAATGTTGTATGACTTTAAATTTTGAAAAATCTGTTGTCCCCTACTGTCTTCTTCATCAGCGAATGGCTCTTCAACCTATAGAATTCCATTAAGAAATTTCATTTTATACAGCCGCTTTGCGGTGTAGACCACGCCTTGATCCATGGGCTGGAACACGGATGTTGTGTTGGGTGGCAGGAACATTCACTTGATCTTCTTAGCTTTACTGCACAGTTTGTTCTCATCAGTGTGTGTTGGTGCATTATCTTCTGGAATTTTTAAATGTTCAGTCTGGTGTTATTAAATCAGTGGTACAGTCTTTGTATGAAACCAATCAGTTGTTATTTCAGTTGTAAACCATGCATTGCGATAACTATAATAGTGAACTGGAAGATTGCTCATCACATTTTTAGTGCCTTATGATTTTTGCTTTTACCAACGATAACATGTTAAGCAAATGGCTACCATCTTCATTCGCACAAAGCAAAGCTGACACTCTCCTTCCTTGTTTTTCTGTCAGGCGTAGTTTTCTCAGATTTTGAAGTTTGTGTATTGTCAGGTTGATTTTTCCAAAACAAACCAGCCTCGTCAAAATCTGCACTCAAAATGTTCTCTTTTGAAATGTTGTGGCATCGACGAAATCCAAACAACCAACCAGAGCTCGCTTTAAATTGGTCAAGTTCCATTTGTCTAGACAGTCTTTCAGCAGCTGCTTGAATGTCTATTCCTCGAACAGCTAGCTTAGATGAACGAAGCTAAGAAAACTACTTTTAGACTGCATCATCCAGATTAACAAGAGTAGACATCTACACACGTTTAACCCACTCTATTCTTTTTCTACATTAAACTTAAGAACAGAGTTACGAATGTCACTTTTCGTCTTTTTAATATCAGACACGGTTTGTTTGGCTATTCCGTAATCAACACACATGCTAGACACAGAAACTCCTTTCTCAAGTTGTTCTATCACTGATAGTTTATCGTGAAGACTAAGAGTTTTACGTTTATGATTCTGTCCTACATTAAGCTTACTTAACGACACGATTCAAAGGTTAGCGAATAAAAACTTATACGTGTGCACGCGTGACCAATGACTGATGAATACTGAACAAAACAGAACCGGTTGCAGGTGCTGGCGTCGAGCGGCAATTTGTGGAATTTCAGACAATGACTCGTCTGGCCATATGGCTGGCGAGTGGAATGAGTCATGCAGCGCATCCATGTTTACACAAAACAACACAACGATCTATGTTTAATCGCTTTCTTAGAAATATAAAACTATAGTCAGATAAAAATAAGCATCCTTTATTATTACGTAATACAATTTTTTTTAACTGTCCATTATAATGAGGTTCAACTGTATATTTATAGGGAATAAACCAATCTTTCGGAATGCATTGACTGATATCACCATGGTTGCTGCTGGGTTGTAAGCTGCACAGAACAGTTTTTCATACAGAAATGGTGTTACTGCAAGATGAGGGTTTTTTCTTAAAAAATACTATTTCTTTAAAATATTAAGTTTAATATATATAAACATATTTAACAGTAACAAAAAGTTAACTTAACATTAATTTAACAGCAGGAGATCCTAATATGAGACCCTCTATATATAAGCTTCTCCTAATTTGAGAGGGTCTCATATTAGGAGACGCTTGGAGTCTCATATTAGGAGATAGTCAACATGTGAACAAGGTTTGTCTTTTTAGGTTAGATTAAACATAGGAGATACTTTAACAGACATGCATTGAATTCTTCTCTTAGTTGTTAATCAAGATACACTCAAGTTAAAACTGATTTAATTCACCTTAGTAGAAAATTAGTCCAGGAAAAGAGCTCTTCGAAAACTTGCGTGAAAACAAACCAAGAAAACCCTTACCACACGCATAGAAAATCTGTCTGAACAATGGCAACAGCACATACGCGGGAAAGCATGGTGAAGTTCCAATAGTCATTGCTAGAGTACAGCACCTAACAGGGCAGAAACAGTGCGGTCTCATATTAGGTACTTTCACCTTACACTAAGCAATTTATACGAATGACTTCGACCAAATCCCTATTCCATAAAATTAGTAAAAATAAAATTAATATAAAAAGCGCACGTTTCATGAAAATCGAGAGATATGAGCAAATTTGTGGTCAAGCGGCCACCATCTCTGATGACTCATTACAAGAAAATGTACTAGGTCGCGGGTGTCCACCCAAGCCAAAAATAATTATTAAGACGCTTACTAGACGTTCCTGAAGAAAAATAAAATCTCAGTATTGAAATTTCCCTATAGTACTACAGCCAGGTACAAAAATAATTGAGAGTTTAGTAGTTTGTGTATGATTTCTAAAATCAGTTATATAATGCCATATATTTAAAGTCTTTAATCAATGAGGAATTTAAGTGGTGTAAAACAAACTAATAATACAATACAACTCATTAAAAAATAGTTATTGTACGTGTGTATATAATATAGAAAAGGTGTTTTATCTATTATTTCCTTCAGAAATTTTCAACCGTAAAATTAAATTTCGTTTCAATAATATATTATGTATTATTAACGCGAGGAAAGAACATTGTTCAATGTTACATATTTTCACATTATATATTTTACTGATTTTGCTACATATTTTTGTAAGTCAATACTAAATTAAAATCCGAGCTCTAGTTATAACTATTAAGTTATTGTTTTGATTAAAATTTTGACTAATACACACCAAAATTTCATAAACATTTCAATATAATTTGTGTAAATTTACTATTGAGGTTTTCAATACAAAAATAACATGTGCTGCTAAGGTTATTTAATATTTTATAAATGTGTTAGCGAGAAAAATTTGTTTGGAAATGGCTTGCTTCTTAACCTCTCAAATTCTCAACTGTCCAACTAAAAGACATGTTTATGCCCAGACCATCTTCGGGCTGGAATAACTGCGGCAGTCTTATTCCCTGGTATTGTGAATAAGGTTGAGGAGAAGAGCGCGGGAGAGATCTGACAGCGAGTGGCCTTGACAGCCAGCCCCCCTCGCGAGGTGTCTGAATTGAATGGTGGGCTCAGGAGATCACCGCGGTGCCATTTTCACAGGTGAACACTCCACCAGACGTGAGCATCTCCCAGCCGCAACTATACGTGCGGGCAGACTCACTTATTTCTCTTGTCAGGGTGGCTACAGAAATTCACTTGTCAAATTTCCATCGCCTGATCATGTTTTAACCGTTTATATAAATGTAAGCGTCTAAGTATAGATAGGCCGGCAATAGCCAGAATGGCTGAACTAATATCATTTGTCCGATCCGTGACCTGTACTGATGCGTGGGTTGACAATGGTGTCAGTTTCATCTCTGGTTTCCTTGGTGGGGAGGTCAAGGCTCAAATCATGGCCGAGTGAATGAAATGTTTTATCCTTAATGGTTTCCCACTATACCTCTCACGAAAATGCGTATTCATTTCCCTCAAGTTATCCTTTTCCATCCACACAAAACACCCAAATCTAAATAGCTGGTAGTGTTTGACTTTACTATCAATGTTTTCAATTGTATAAATTACACATTGCTCAATTGAATACGAGAAATTACTCTATTTGATACACAATATTCACAGTTGTAATTAAATACTGGTGCGAATATTATCTAGTGAATGTTCGAGCCAAATCTAAACAGAGTTTGCACACATGTACAATATACGACCTTGGTTAAGGTGAAGAAAAACAATGTGTCCAAGGTTGGTTATTAGTTTACTTTACCTCAATAGCCGTTTACAATATTGAAGAGAATCAACTAAATATAACCTAATAATGAAGTTTCTCTTGTTTGTATTTAATTTTTTGAAGCCTAAATTTCCTTGTTCCATTGCCAAACTCCAAACATTTTACCTTATGTTTTTCTCAGGTGTCAAATTCCCTATTTATTCCAAATTTTCCCTGTCTGAAGACCAGGATGTATGATACAGTCGCCGTTATATAAGCGGGCAGATTTATTTCTCGGTAGGTTAGGAAGTATAATTCAGTCACCGCTAAACGTGCGAGCAGACTTTTTTCCCCTGGAGTCTAGGAGGTATCTTACATTAATCGCTCTACAAGTGTTTCTAAACCCCTTTAGTTGAAATCTCTCTTAAATTTAACAACATATGATTCCAAGTATAGCCTGCCAAGTATTTTCAGAAACAAAATCTATAGGAAATTAACTATGAAAATAAAATAATTTTGAAAAATAGATTGAGAGTTGAGGGTAGTAACTAGCTGCAATATTAAAAATTAAAAAATATTTAAAGAAAATATAGTTTACTAGCAGTCCCGCACGGCGTTTCCCGTGACCCACTTTGGTATAAGAATTATAAGCCCCCCCCCCCTTATTCCCACCCTGCCCGTTACCCACTGTGGTATAATAATTATATAAATCCTCTTTATTCCCTATCCCGTGGAAATTTCGAAAAATCTGGGCTTATCCCTTGTCTACATAATAAAGAGAACTTCTATGCAAAATTTCAGTTTTTTAGGTACAAGGGTTTGGGCTGGGCGTTGATGAGTCAGTCAGGGAGTCAGGACTTTTCTTTTTTATATAGATAGATAAAGGAAAAAAAACTTGTCCGTGTCATATTGTGGGATGAGTGCTCTAATTTGCAATGGTATACTTTAACTTAAAAAGTGACCCCATTTTAGATAGAGCAGAATGCATTTCATTTTTTACGTTGATTGTGGAGCCTTACTTAAAACTTTATCATTGCTACTGACGGAAAAAACTGCTTCACAAAGGTGGGATATGGCAAATGGGAAGGTGGCCGTATTGTCAAATGTCCCAAAATAAGGAAACTTTTGAAATATGTTGTATTTGAAACCAAGCTACAGGATACTGAAATGACAGCTTGGCTTTCGTTTAAAGCAGTTGTGCAGAGATTTCTTGAAAATCGGAAAGAAGACAATCATGAATCTCTGGTGTCACGCATAGTGCACAATGCTATAAATATATGGGGTGTCAATTGTCCTTGAAAATTCATTTTATAGCTTCAAATTTGGGTTTTTTTCCCTGATAATTTGAGAGCTGTGAGTGATGAACTAGAGGAAAGCTTTCATGAGGACATCCATGACGGAAAATAATTATCATGGTCGCTGGGATATTGCTATGATGGGACATAGCTGTTGGTTTTTTAAGCGGGAATGCAAATCGTATATTAGTAAAAAAAAAAGCATACGTGGCAACCATTTTAACTATAAAAAAATGCACATATAGCCTGTGTGATATTATAGATTAATATAGCTGTATGTTGTATTTTAATACGAAAAAAGTTAAGAGGAATATTGCATATTATATGTATAGTTTTTGTTACTAAAACTTGGGAATTCAATTAAATTTTAAGTTTGAGTGGCCTACCTATATCTTTTGATGTAAACGTGAAACAGAAAAATTAATGGCATTTTGGAATCGGCACATCACATTTCCTTTAGAATCGGCTAATTACGTCCCGGAGGTCTGAAAAAATATATATATATATATACACTTTTTTTTATCGGGTAATTAAAAGTATATGAAAAACAGCTGTCAATAAACTTCCTTAGCTTTCGCTTCCTATTTTAACTCTATACTTTTATGGTCATCGTGCTTGGGGAATGGGAATCTATCACCAACCAAGTGCGTTGGGGTTTATCATCTTCCCCTCCACAATGTAACAACTTCTTACCGGGTCCATGCCGATGAATTTTTTTAAAATAAAGTTTAATAAGCCCATTGCCAGTTAAACTTTTCAGATAAGAATAGAATTCAACGTTATTAACTTCTTTATATCACACTTTTATTAATTCTAACTTATACACATATATACATCTTTTTACACCTTATTATATTGTTCCTCTAATATTCTTAGATCTTTTGGACTTTTGTCTTTTAAAATTTCGTAGTATTAAATTGTGATTTCACAAATTTCCTGAAAGACAAGATTAACTAACTTACAAGTTTTCTTAACAAAATAGGCATCATTCTCAAACCTTTTACTTAATTTAACCAACTTCATTGTTTTCTATCAATACCATATACTCCTATGATTGTTTGACTCATGTCTTAATACATATATTATTATGTTTTAGTCTGATTGTGTATGTGTTACGGTGACTCACATTTTTAATATGTATGTAAAATGTCTAGTATTATAATTTAATTTTATACAAATTGTTTTATCACAATCATTCTAAAATATACACTCTTTCTGACAAGTTAACTCAATATTATCTTTATAATTCATTTCCCAACTTAATTTCTCAGCTTACTTTGCTCTTTCTATTGATTCTATTTTTATCAATTCTGAATATATATTGTTCCTTACTAGAATTAAATATGTTTTTTATGAATAATTAATATATATATATATATATATATATATATATAATACAAATTAAATAGTATTATGTCATCAATTTTTACAGCAAAAAGGTTTGTGTTTTCTATAAGGTCCTTCCCATACAAATTGAACTATAATATACCGTGAGCTCTATAAACATACAACAGAAAGGGTACCTTAAATACTACAAACCTACCGAGAAAAATATGCGTGACAAGATTACTGATTTACATGTTTATAATACTGTATCTAAGCAAAATCAACTTTTCTTGATGCCGTGTATTTAATTTGAAAATAGTTTGTTAAAATATAAAGCTAGGGCAGAGAGAGGAAGGCCATGACATAATCTAAAATGATAAATGTCTGGTGCCTTCACTCTCAATCAAGTAAGCCGGAAGAAAGGCGAGGCCAGGATGTTCTCCCCAACAGTTATTGTTTACGACAGATTTACATTCTTCATAAATAGAGTGTCTACGAAGACTTCCGACTTAACACGACCTGATCCGTTCAGCGCCTTGTCACCTGTCCATCAATGCCACCCTAACACAATCAAGACGCGGGGAAATAAGAACAGCTTGAGGAAACTACCACCAACTTCACATATACAGTCCCTTCATTTCTTCGCGCGCGATCTTCCTTTGCTAACGGAGTAGAAGATTAATTATTTTAAGCGCGCAGCTCTGCTTAACACTATCTTCATGCAAATTGAAATGTTAGAAATGCTATAATGTAATAGCGACTTTTCAATGTCAATAATTTGAAAAATAAAAAGCGATCTTGCCAGTTTAATGTGGAGACAAAAAATATGAGGTTCGAAGGCCTACCGAAAAATGTACGCACTTTAGTATGACAAAAAGATGAATGACTAACACTAAGATATATTTAATTTAATATTTGTGTTTAAAACAATGCATGTACTTATATTTCAATCACTGTTATTTAGAAGTGAGACTTAGTCAATTGAATGTGCGTAATGCATGGATTAAAACAAACACAAAGAAACAACAAAACAATCAAAGTATTACTTAGAGAAAAAAGTTTCACCTATCAAATAAGCATTTGGAAAATTTAGTTTAAGACGGATGATAAGGCCTACAAATAGTTGTGTGATCACCATAAAAACCTTTAAAAAAATACAAAATAAATGCATTTCAGTAAACATTGACAAAAGGTATTATTTTTATTGCTGTCTTGAGATCATCTCTAAAAACTAACATCTGAACTGCATAACATTTGGTTTGGCATTTGAATAAATAAAAATAGATTTAGTATCATTTTTAATTATCAGACACAGTTATTTGTGATATGACTAGCGAGTAGGGTATGAACAAATGATGGCAACACCCAGTCACTTAGCCTCTAGAGTCAAGACATAAGACAACAGTTATTAATTTTATTCATTTAAAGTGAAATGTTTTCATTAATATTTTCATGGAGTTGCAAGAGTATTTAAAACATACTGAAAATAATGAGAGGAAGAAGCTATATAGTAACCAAACAATAGCTAGCGAATGTATTTGAATGTCTAACTTTTCCAGGCTATATAAATATTCTAGTCTTCTTCGCGATTTATAAATGCAACACACAAGTGAATATAATATTAGTGCCCAAGTTAATTCCCACAAACCATAACATGAATATGACACCGCAACAATTTCTACTTCAATGCATTATGTTGGTTTTGATAGTTTAATTTCGAAATTAACTAAACTAGTAGACCTACTGATAATTTGTGGTTGTAATGGCTGTTTTCATAACTCTCAGAACACGAATATTTAAAGATGCTCTTAAACTTGCTGATTTAAGTTTAAAAAAATTATGCTTTTGTAGATAAATATAACTAATTTGGTTAATTTAAAGTATCAGAACCTATTTAAAAATTAAATTTAGATATATGCACCTTTCACAGGTGTATTACTAGTTGTGTCCATATATTTTGGGCAATCCACTAGACTAGGGAAAGGTTAGCACTAAACGGTACAAAGCAGTCATTAGAATAATCATATGACTTAGCTTTGATGGGAAATAGTAAGGAAGGTGTTGCAAGAAATGTAGACATTATATTAGAGGCTAGTAAGGAGATAAGTTTATAAGTGAACGCTGAAAAGACTAAGCATATGATAACAAAGTACACAAATTAGGGACGATAACTTAGAAATGAATTCAAGCAACACATCATTTGATAGGGTTAATGACTTTAAATATCAAAGAAAAATTTTAACTAGCAATAACGATTTAAGATTGGAAATTAGGAAAAGAATACAGTCGGGAAATGCATGTTATTGCAGTAGATTGTTGACATCTCGCCTGCTGTTAAGGTGCGTAAAACTCGGAATAGGCCTATTAAAAATTAAAAAAATTACCAGTTGTTCTCTTTGGGTGTGCAACGTTTTTTTTTACCTTACATGACAAAAAATACATGCATGATGTTTGAAAACAAGGTACTTAGGAAGATATTTGGTCCAAAGAGGGATGCGGCTACTGGGGAGTGGAGGAGGTTATATAATGAGTTACATGACCTGTATTTATCACAAGATATTGTTAGGATAATCGTATCTTAAATTACGGTGGGTTGGACATTCATCGTGGATGGAAGAATCTAGAACTGTGTTCAGGGTACTGACTGGCAAACCCTAAAGGAGTAGGTGGCCATACATTTTAATCAAAATCGTTGGATTAAAAATAATGATATTTTTGGCCATGCTTGGACACATCATAGGTTTCAAAATATATTAACCTTAAGAGGACATTTCATTGGTATTTTGTAGCTCAAAGACATCACCTTTTGATCATTTGATTAGCATTAATTATTTTTCACCAAAAAGTACTATGGTACTCTAAAAATGCTAATTAGTGTATGATCACATACAATTATTAAAGTTATAGGCAATTTTTGTTTCTTCAAAACTTAGACATGCACATCTGTGAAATTAACATTTTATTTATATACATATATAAAGTATATAGCTCAGAAGTAATCTTCGAGGCTCTATAGAGTTGTAATTTGTCTAATATCGCCCCTCCCCCGCCTGGCTATCCCGACAAGTGCTGCTTCCTTGTATTCTCGTGTTAGGTTTTTCTATCACTGTGTAGAGGTTGTAGTGAATCAATAACAGGTTAAAGAAACAGAAGGGGGGAGGGGTTGTTTGTTCGATACGTAGAGGAACCGGTTTACAAATTTCATTAATCCCTACCCAATCAATTGCTAGGTGCATTGTGATAGTGGGTCTAATTTTGTAGTTCAATATATTATAACGTTGCTAGTTTTGAAAGTTTCTTGTTAAAAACGTACTGAAAGTGCGAAAACGAACTAAAAGTTTTCTATATTAAGGGAGCCAAGAGTACCAGATCAAATGGAAATAAAACCTGGCTAGTTTAAATATCCTGTTTAACGCCATAGTGCCAATTTCAATATTATTTTGATATATTTTGTTATTTATATAAAACAAGGGAAAATGTACGCAATACTATTTGGAATAGTGTCAATACAGGACGGCAATTTAAACTAAAGAATAAAATTCCAGCACTATTATCGGTTTTACAGGCAAAATAAAAAGTGACCCGATTTTTTGAAACGCATTTCCATACATTGTGATGGTTTGAAAAAGTTATTCTAAATTAAAATGTTTGGTAAAAGGAAAAAGTGATTCTAAATTAAAATGTTTGGTAAAAGGTATGTTTAGCACGCCACCAAATGTAGGTACAAGAGCAAAATTGTCCATTAAGTATTTCCATTCAATGCTTTGGTTAGTAGACTATTTGAATCTCGCACAATTCATACCCCCTACAACTTTGAGATGCCTTAAACACTTTACTTCAAATGGGTCATTTTTCAACCAAGTCCAAGCCATGGGCGCCCATAAATGGGTCATAAGGAGGTTCCAGCCCCCATTATCATTCTGCGATATTAACTTTTAATTTTTATGAGAAAATAAAATTGGGTATTGGTGATTTGACTGAAATGTACTATTAACTAATATGAATCATCAATATCCGAGTTAAAAATGATAAAAATGTAGATTTCCTCCTATTCTCTCCTTAACAGTTTTATTTTCATTTTGTTATGTACAATACACTTTTTTTAAATATGTTTCTTTTCAATGGGTTCAGCTACAACTAAATTTTATTTTTTTGTTAATTTCCAAGAAAATAATTTTGTGAAAATTCTCCTGAAACTCATATTATAAGCTCAGAATTATGTACAAATGCTCTCCAATTCCCTCCCATAAGGTTAAATTCCTTGAGCTTTTCTTGAGGAGGGGGTGGGGGCCACACCCCTGGGGGCAAATGGGAGTCTAATTCGCCCCCTCTCCCCCCCTATATGAAAAACTTACATGGGCGCCCTTGGTCCTAGCCATATCCGGTTGGGAGACTTCACT
>CABFVX010002043.1:119364-130355 GCA_902151425.1 Timema shepardi | reverse complement strand
CAAATAAAATTGTTATGTTCAACCAAGTGGATCTTTACCTAATTTACTGCCTCTCTCACCTTATGGAGATTAAGGGGGGGGTTGCAGTGGTTAAGAAATTGTTTCATGTCTTGGATGTATGATGGCAGTGCTTTTACCAAGGGCTATATGTGAGAGTCACAAAGGCAGATATTCTTTCTATAGGGGAACCACATCCAGAGACAATGGGACGTCCTGGTAATGGGAGGATTCCCTTGTGAATTTTAGGAAGAAGATTGAGTACGGGAGTTTGAGGTTTATCAGTGGAAAGAAGCAATATAAACTTAGGTGAAAGTTTCTTAAGGGGCCCTCACGTTGAACCTATTCCTTAATTTATTTGTTGTAGTCTGCTGTGGGGTCTTCTCGGAAGAGCTTGTAAGTGGTCATGTCCGAAAGTTGGGTGATTGCTTCAGCAATTTAGTCCGAGTGGTTAAGAAAAACTGTAGTAGATCCTTTATCGGCAGGCATAATAATTATATCCTTGTTGGCTTGAAAGGATTTTATTGTTTGTTGTTCATTGAAATTAAGATTCTTGGTTTTCAGTATAGTTTCAAGGAAATGGGGATCAGATATTTGGGTTAGAAAATGGGTGATGTATTGCTCGAGAGGATGGTCTGTAGGCAGAGAAGGAGGATCCCAGTTTGAGGTCTAAATCTTGTGATGACTGAATCAATATTTTTTTCAAGGTCAGAGATAGGGGGGATGTTTTAGAAGTTGAATTTGAGTTTTAGGGTGTGCGCATAAGCTAATATATATTGTACCAGAGCGAGGTGGTCAAAATATGTGTTAGAAAAAAATGATAATCCCTTGGCTAGTACACTGGTTTCAGTTTTATAAAGTTTATAGCTGGATAGGTTAGTCACAGATACAGTTTCAGCTGGTGGTTTTGTCATTGGACCCTTTTCCTTAGCAGGTTCCTGAAGTGAGAGTTCAGATCGGATTGTTGTGGCATTTGGAATAATATAATGAACTAGGCCAATTTGATTAGGTGTGGGTATATATAATATGGTAGCCAAGTAAGGTCTGGTGGAGATGAGGAGGTCGCTTGCAGATGTAGGCCTAGAAAGTAGAGGTGCTGGTAAAATGTTAGTCCTAACATTGGGGACACAAATCCTGGATATTTTTTCCAAATGTTTCTTAGCCTTCATGGAGAAAACTGTCGTAGCTTTATTTAGGATACTGTTGGTGAGTCCCATCAAATGTAGGGAGGATAGGTTAGTAATTTCGATGAAGGAGAAGAGTTGAACTGAGTGATTTAAGGCTATTTATTGGTACTGTTTGAGCATTTCAGTAGTGAATTCTGTAGCATGAAATTTGTTGAGCTCTTCAAAGTGTAGCCTGATTTGAGTAGAGATGGCTGTAATAGTATATTAAGTCTGAACCCTTGGGGATCAATTCTAAATTGAGGCAAAATTGCAGAAAATTGATATGGCTGCTGAGCGAGGAAAGTTTAAATGAATACAGCAGAATTTGATCCATCCAATATTGGTGTGGTAAAGTTAGGTTACTGATAACAATCTTGTAGTGTCTAAAGGACATTATGTAAACAATAATTAAGAAAACTTGTTAATTAGATGTTAGAAGACTAACAAAAGTGAACAAAACAGGAAAAATAGAAAAGTAAATATGATCACAGTGATAGAAAAATAAATTAGTGCCTAATGGCTTATAAATGTATAGTAAGACAGTGTAGAAACACTGTACAATAATAAGAAGTAATTTATAGTGAAAGAAGCTTACCTGAAAGGATAGTTAGGTTAGGCCTATATAGAAAAACACACTTCTATCTCCATTTCTTCTTGAATTATTGCACTTTATTACACTTCACACATTGTTGAATTTTCGGCTACCTTCACTATCAATTACTTTACATTATTGTACAGTTTTTCTACACTGTCTTATTATACGTTTCCAAACCATTAGTCACTAATTCATTTTACTATTTATAATCTAAGTAATATACCGATACAATTGCTTCTAAAATAAGTTTATAATAATAAGCTACGTTTTAAATAACAAATGTATTAAAAACTACAATACATATTTGCTAAATGTATATTTATATCTTAACTATACATTTTAAAGGGTGTAATAAATTTTAGTATTTGGAGAAAAATATATATGTATATATATTTTTTTAATAGTAGTATATATGTATGTTTATAATATTTATAATAGCAACTCTAAGAACGAAATATTCTCATTCATTTATAAGAAAGAAAGGTTTATTGCTAAACGTTCAAATATGGAATATCTTCCAGTGCACTCTGCCAAGATTGATTATCGGTTTACTTAATTAGAGTCGGAAGTGTTAAACTGACATCAAAACTACCAGTCCTAATAATGTCGATTCCAAAAAATTTCTAGATAGAAAATAAAGACGGCAAAAACAAACCAAAACAAGATGAAATATAATGATCAATAAACATCCTTCATAAACTGTTTCCTATTCAGCGTCAACAGATATAACTTCATTGTCTATATATCATTTTTATTTGGTCGATCGAACCCCTATTAGTCCAAACGAGTGATAAAAATATTATATTTCCTTAGTTTCATGGCACACTCCCCAAATCGTCAACTTTTCAAGAACATTATAGAATGGGCAGACATAAAATATGTCCCGTCATTCTGCGGTACTTTATTTTTACTGCGTTTTACTACTCGTTCATTATAATCGCATTGATATACACTAATGGATTGGTAGAATTTAAAGGAAAGAGGCTCGTGTTTGCTTGTACGTAGAAAGGAAAACCATCTAGAAAAACTATTCTCAGTACATACGGTTGGGATTAGAACCACAGTTACTCATTTTCCAGAAAACTAGATTAGATTGGTGTTTAGCCCACGTGTTACTCGATGTGGTTCATGAGGGTTTTAATGTATTGGTTAGTCAGATACTATATTTATTATAAAAAATAACCACGTGGACAGAAGCCGAGGTGATTACAGTCAAACGTTTATAGGAATGTATCTATATAACAGAAAAGTTACTAGATCTTCTTAAAAGTATCTATACATCAAATCATGTCACTCTCTTATTTTATAGATAGTATCAAAACCTATAAAATAACCCTAGTGGACAGACATTCTTTCCTTCTCTGTGCCCTAGTAATATAGTAAAGGTTCTTCAATGTGTACCACAAACTATATATTTTATAAAAGACCCTCGTAGTTGGCTAAGGCGCTAGTCGTGTTGAGCTCGACAGCTGAGAACGGGGAGATCAAGGTTCTAATCTCAGTCTGATGAACTGGGGGTGTTTTTTCCTAAATGGTTTTCCACTTTCCCTCCACGCAAATGCGGGTTCACTTCCTCTAATTCGACCTTCCCATTTCCTAATACATTAGTATAATTAGTACTTAAAGCGTATAACCCGAACGGGTAGTAAGACGTGGTGCTAAAATAATAATAATAATAATAATATAAAAGACCCAGCCCATGAAAATTTGACTGTAGTATATCGATCCACTGTTGAGAGCAAACTTGTAAGTACTAGTTTCGCGCTCGACAACACTAGTTGGGCTAGAAGTTGGTTGTAAATATATACACAGTCCATCAACAATAGAAAGATGGGAAGAGTTGAGGCAAACTATCTGAGAAAATTAAGCCTGATGATTGGTCCACGGTAAGGAGCACTTGTTGGTAAGACAGAGTGCAGCTATACGGATCAATTAATATTAATTTCATATGTTGTCTTGTATGGTCTTTCCGGCAAGGCTTTGCCTTTTCAAGATACTCCCTGCGCGATAAAAATAGAGAAGCTCTTTCATGAGTTGTATTCGTAAGGTTAAGCGGAAACGTGTTTTGACAGCAACAAAAACTGTTTCTATGTCTTTCAAAACGATTCGTTGTGCTGTCGACAACTGGTCATAGAGGTCTTGTTTAGATAATTAAAATAGCTGTTCTTAAAGAAAAGACGTGCCTGGCCTACATCAATACGTAGCATGGTTTGCGGAAAGATTAACCAGTACTAATGTACCATTTCCCATGGGACGCTCAAATGTACTGTACGTACTGATAGTACATCCTTTTCATGAAGGCTCTTTTCATGTCCCGATAAAATGAGGTGATGATAGTAAATATGATGAGGTAGAGCTAATAAAAGAAATTATCATAGCTTAAGACTAATTAACTAAACCTTGGTTGCTTTGAGAACTTATTCTTTCGAAAAATTCCCCAGTACCAGCCGGGAATCGAACCCGGTACTTCTAGGACAGCATCCAGGTACTCTGACCAGTATACCATGAGGCTGATCAACTTTAAATAAAGTTAAAGGTTCAATATCTTCATTTTTTTTAAACCGTGTATCTTATTAACTGTTTGGCTTATACGCATAAAATCTACTGATTGCGAATTGTTATAAATGAGTAAGGTTGAATTCAGAGAAATTGTACTTGCATTTATGTGGAGGGATAGTGTAAAACAGCGTCGGAGAAAAAACCTCAGTACACCCGACCGTGATTTGAAACCTTATCTCCATATCATAGACAGCCCAGTTTTTGTGAGGTTGACGCCTTTGAACACGCAGCCACCGAGGCGGGTAATATTACTAAACAATGCTTTTAGTGTAATAAATATTCCTTATGATGTGTTTTATATATTCCTTTTTGGTGGAAACGGTGACCTGGCTGTCTAAGGGTAAGGTGTCAGACTTATGTGCTGGGGGTCCGAGGTTCAATCCTCGGTCCCGGCACAAATTTATCTGATTGCCAAATATGTCCTTCACCTTTGACAAGACGTGTATTAATCACAGCTTGTGAATGTGTGGAATTCCAGGTCTCCACCATGGTTCTGATCTCACGTTAAACTGTAGGTCCTCCATTTCCTCTCAAAGTCGCCCTACCATTACATATTAAAGTAAGTGCTTACAACCCGAACGGCTAGGAAGACGCATTAATAATAGCAATAATAATAATATTTTTTGCAGAGATTATAAAACAAAATATTGACTAGACAGGCCAATTCATTTTAAAATTCCATCCATCCAAGTACTAATGTTGGCTTCTCGGTTATTCTAGCTGACACCTAATTTTGTTTCAGGCAAGCGTTAATTTGCTCATTATAGTCATACTTATATTTCTGATAGCGCTTTATTTGGTTAATTATAATGTGTTATATAAACCCTGAACATATGTTAACTGTGTGTTAGGTATAAGTGTGGTCTCTAGCAGTTAAACAACTATTTACAGCATGAATAGGAAAAAAGATTAACTAGCCCGCATACAAAATTAAAATGTTTCCATGCCAGTAAGTATGATCTAGCAACTTTTAAATTGAGAAATTTCAAATTTGAACCACAGCACTGATCACACGGTCAAAAAGGTGTCAGTCTCGTATGGTTTATTTAACAAGTGATTTTCCCTTAAGGATGTATTACTTTCCTTCCACGCAAATTTGGATACATTTCCTCTAAAGCAATATTTTCCGCAGCCTTTCTTCATTAGTGTAAATTTTCGACTTGTCTGAATGGGTAATAAAAGACGAGGTAAGGTAAAACAAAAACATTCATTGGTTTATTACCTCAATTTTCTCTAGGCAATATATTTGTATTTTGGTCCTCAAAGTACTCAGCACATGTATATTAGCAGAGGCTTAACAGTTCGAAAGCGGCTACCCGCTAAACACAGGCAATTCAAATCTCGTGAAAGGCTTCCATAATCTAGCCATAGACGTGATTATATGCGCTGAGAAAATGTTCAAACGCTTTCAATTAGGAGATGAGAAATCTCTCTGAAAATATATAATCTTAAGCTAGATAAATACAGGATACAATATTCTTTATCTCTTTCCCCTTCAACAACTAGATAAGTTAAGCGTGTTTCAATTTGCGCGTTTTTACAAATATTATCACTCGCATTGGTAGGCTGGTGGGCTAAGTTACTAACCTCATATAATCTGGTTTGCTAGTAACGAGGAGTCCGGAGTTAGAATCCCGGCCAGATAAAGTGTGGATAATTTTTACTAAATGATTCCGCCCTCCACACAAATTCTAGTATAGTTCCTTTAAATTATACCTAATACTTACCCTAGTTGTATGAATATACGTATAACCAGGACTGGGTTTAAAATGAGACGCACGCAGTAAAATATTATTAACAACCTTAGGTTTGTAACATCTGACTAGGAAATTAATCACATATTTTCATATTTATAAAAAGAAAATACTAATGCTAACAAGGTCTAAATAAAAGTTAGTATTTATTTAATTATATTAAAGAGCGTTCGTCATATCAGACCCAAATCAACTTCCAGCTCGATTGTGTGTGAGTGTGTGTGTGTGTGTGTGTGTGTGTGTGTGCGTGCATGCGCGCGCGCGCGCGTGAGGTATTTAAACAAAAGGGAAAATAAAATACCTACGATATGCCAGAAATGTTAGCAGTGCATTCGTATTTGAATGGCTTTAAATATTTTGTTTGAAATGTATATTTGTTGAGTGCTTGAAATAACAAATTTAACTTTGTAGTTTTTTTCGTGAAAAAATCTTTTTAAGTTAGTTTACTTATGAATGTTTACTTTTTAAACATACAAACGTTATAAATGGTTATAATTTTTATTCAAAAGGGTCTCTGGTAAGCTTTCTACAATGTTAATCTTTTTTGTTGGGGTGGCGGGTCCTCAAAATACTCCTTTATTAGTAGTTTACTAATGATTGATTTTTAAAGTAATTGAATCTATTTGAAAATAGCTTTAAAGATTTTGTTATAAATTGATACATAATGTTTTTTTAGATAAGAAACAATAATGATCTTTTTTTTTAAATAAATAAATCTAAAAGTAGTTTACTTGAAGCAAATTTTAGAAAATTTGAAATTTTTCTAAAGTGTCTTTGATACATTATTTTCTATACTACCGCCAAAAAAATATTTTATTAGAATCTTAATAATCATAAGTTCAATAAAAACTTATTTTAGTTCAAGGTGAAGTTAATATTTGAAGAAGAGTTTATTTAAAATAAAATTATTTACATAGGTAGGAATTTTAACACTAAGTTTGTTCAAGTTGGATTTTATAGTAAATTTAAATAACATACTATATTAGTATTTCTCTAAAATATTCTCACATCATTCGTCGCTATCATTAATTCAAAGTGGGATAAGACAAAGCAAAGTAGATGTACTGGAAAGTGCATTGGAAAATTAGAAATTTACTAGTATACAGTCGTCATTGATAAGATAGATGTTTAAATTCAACCTATTTTTAAATTATATACTATATCTAAATGAATTTAGATATTTATATTCGTTATTTAATGAAAAAGTTGTTTTGGAATACTTAGAAATAGTTTTTCATGATTAATAATATTGGCCACTAATATTTTTTTTTACAAATTAAATTAAATTTAGGGAAGTTTTATTAATAAATACTTTTTGAAAACTAGAAATTTGTAGGAAATTTCTGAACAATGTTGTTTAAAATATCTACATGAATATTGTTTACTGTGATTAAAAAGATGATCATTTGTTTTTCTGAGGAAAACGTAATTAATGGTAATTTACTTAAATTCTATTTTTGAAAATATTGTTCCAAGCTATATTACACTAAATGATAAAGTGTTTTCAATTGTGTTATACTATTTAATACTGTTACCTTACGTTCTATATGGCATTATAATCTTCAAAAGTCATTGCCGCACTTATAAAAGTACGCCATTTGTCCCTTTCTTGAGCTGGTTCTAAGCAGTCCACCTCAATATTCTCTCTTGGGTCTATTCTAACGGTATCCTCCCATCTGCGTCTAGTTATTCTTATTGGTCTCTTCCCATTAGGTTTGCTATTCTATACCTTGAACACGGCTACTTCTAAGTAGGGTATTTTTCAAAAACCTTCTATAAGCTAATGGTTATTTCAGGGCACGGTTTACCAACTATTACATGTAATATCCCTTGGATCAGGTGTTCCTAAACTTTTTAGACCTAAGGAGCTATTGCGCCAAAACAAATACAAGCGGTCGACCTCGTAAAATGTACTAATTTTATCAATAGTCAATAGCGACAGTTAAAATTTACAAGTATAAAACAAAAGAAAAACATCTTTGGCTGCACCTTTGGCAAATGTCCTTTATTTAGATTTGAAAAATTTGCAATCCTAATAACTGTTGACATATTATAGTGGGAAAAAAAATTGCCTTACGGAGCCTGAAATAGAGTCTATTTGTCAAAGGAGGGTTGGCAACTGACAGCTATCAGAATATATAAAAAGGCTTAAAATATAGACGTGATTGAAAACAAACTGTTGTTGTAAGAGTTTTATCTGTCAAAAGTGACACCAAATCAATAAATATTTTTTTGAATCATATGGTTTGGCGAATGGATGCATGATAGTAGATCTGGTAAATTTTGCTAGCTCTCAAATACCATTATTCTTACGGTTTATAAGGTGTAACTAAGGTGGAGCACAGTTTGAAAAACACTGCCTTTGATAAACACATTCCAATTTTAAGAGCCCGTCAACCCCACAGAAAGCACCTAACTTAGGTATCATACGGGAATCGAACCCGGGACTCCTAAGATCGTAGCAAGGTGCACTGACCACAACTCCGCGGAGCCGGTTAGCTCTTATAGGTGAGTATATGGATACCTAGGATGGGTAGTATGACATGGGACGTGAATATGAAGCTAAATAGATTATATCGACAACCTACTAAGACTATAACCAATGAAAATATTCAAACGTGAGCTATATATCACTTTTTAGTTGTGACGCCTCCACGTTCTTGTTTCCAGCTCTAAGTATACTAATTAGTTTACGAACTTAGCATACACCTGATTAAATCTCATGATTTCCATACTATGTCGAAACTGGTCCCAGCGACACCACTCCCCCCGTATCTTGCGAAACCCATCAAGAATCACATTAACGTAGCCTCTGCCCCGACTTCAAGAGAAACCCCTTTCTCTGTGATCTCCCGACTTGTGAGCAAAGTGACCTTAATGACCCGTCCCAGCTCGGTAATGAACATGTTGCGAGCGTCACTTTACTGACCACGCCATACTTTACTTTGAAAGCTTTCGGACCCATCCATCCCTCCTTCACCCCGGGTCTAACNGGATTTAATAGGATTTAATTTCTACCAAAATCATTATTTTTATACAGGGGCTATCAAATAATATCAGGGGGAAAAAATAAAATAAAGAATTAAGTTTTAAATCAGTGTAGTTAATTTTTCATTTCAATTCTTTTACACCTGTTATTTAAAGTTTGCAATTAAACCCCCCAAATAAAAAAATATATATATATTTTAAGTTGGTTTTTCCCAAAATTCCCTGATTTTTTTCAAGGATATATATCCTTGAAAAAAATCAGGGAATTTTGGGAAAAACCAACTTAAAATATATATATATTTTTTTATTTGGGGGGTTTAATTGCAAACTTTAAATAACAGGTGTAAAAGAATTGAAATGAAAAATTAACTACACTGATTTAAAACTTAATTCTTTATTTTATTTTTTCCCCCTGATATTATTTGATAGCCCCTGTATAAAAATAATGATTTTGGTAGAAATTAAATCCTATTAAATCCAAACATATTTGTTTCGGTAAATATTAAAACATTTTACTTTATTATTAATATTATTTCATAATTATTGCAATTATAATACATGAAAATTAACAGCTGGAGATATATTACGTATAAATTATGTTAAAATGGTTTTATTAATTATTTTAACTATCAAAATAGTTTATTCCTATCTAAATCAAACAAAACGTTCAACAGCATGAATAACCCACTTTATGGCAGTGTAGTTTAAGGCGTCGCTCTCCAAATATACTATAAGTTCAATTATGAGGATATTAAGGTTCGAATCCCATTTGGGTGTAGTAGTATTGTTTTTTCCTAAAAGGTATCTCTTCCTGTAAATGCGAATACACTTTCTCTATGCTCAACCTTCTTCATTCCTAACACATTAGCGTCTTCCTAAGGGTTCAGATGAGTCAATTATTTGCCATAACATTAAAGGGCTGAAAAAGGTTAATGTTTATAAGAAATGTACATTAATTTGCGTAAGAAAATAGTGCTAAACTATTAATCAAAATACACTCTAATACACCTGGTCTCCTTATTACCGCCAAATAAGACAAAACTGTTGCCTTAAGGGACGGCCAGATTGGGCGAGCGAGCGACTAAAATATATAATAGAATTATTATTATTATTATTATTATTATTATTATTATTATTATTATTATTATTAGCACCGCGTCTTACTACTAGGGTGATTGTGAGATGAAATGGAGGACCTACAGTTTAACGTGGAATCCAAACCACGGTGGAGGCCTGGCATTCCCCACATTCACAAGATGTCTTGTCAGAGGTGAAGAAAGGGTTTGGTAATCATATAAGTATGTGCCGGGACCGAGGATTGAACCCCAGCCGCCAGCACAGAAGTCTGACACCTTACCCCTAGACCGCCAGGTCACCTATATAATATAACACATAGGTTGTAATGAAAGGTGGCCAGACTGGAGCGAGCGAGCGGCTAAACATGCTCGACCCGGTACAGTCTAGTTTACAGGCGCCAGGCAATATTATTTTATGTTGGTTCATTGAGTGCTAGGAAAACTTATTACTACCGACAAGTTTAGCATACTTGTCCCTAACGGCTTGATTTAATTGGTAAGATTATAAACCATACCTATATGTATATATAAAACTGATGTGTTAAAATACTTCAATATTATCAAAATAGGCCTTTACAAATAAGAATCACCATTAGTTGGGAGAGAGGATGAGAAAACCACAACAATAAATCACTCGGCAAAAACCACCCTTAGTTAACTGAGACAAGAATCAGTCTCTCCTCGTCAACAACTATCGAGAGCTATCTGCTAATCACGCGCTCGCTCGCAAAACGTGCGAGCGAGCACGTGAGCGACTGGGTGGCCAAACTAGGAAGCGAGCGATCACGTGCATGATTATAAAATAGCTTTCGATAGTTGCTGATAAGGAGGCAAAGGTTCGAATCTTGGCTCAGTG
>CABFVX010002043.1:68884-119003 GCA_902151425.1 Timema shepardi | reverse complement strand
ATATATATATAAACCATACCTATATATATACATAGGTATGGTTTATGATCTTAAAAATTAAATTAGGCCGTTAGTAGCAAGTGTGCTAAGCCTATCTAAACAGTAAAATTGTCAAAATGAGAAGATTTCCTATCACTCAATTAACCAACATACAATAATATTGCCTATCACCTGTAAACTAGACTGTACCTGGTCGAGCGCGCGCTCGCACGCACGCTCCAGTCGGCTATCTCTCATTACAACCAATGTGTTCTATTTTATATTTTAGTCGCTCGCGCGCTCGCCCAGTCTGGCCGTCCCCATAGTCCGTATTTCCTTTGAGATGATTATTTTAATATTCTTAACATTCATTCGGGAAAAAAAGGTTGAACCAAGTGTTATTACCCTGCTTAGTGAAATACAATTCTATTCCCCGAAGACATTAGACTGAGTAACGACTGGATATATTTTCCAATAATGGTTAAACTCTTTTGTTCTAAACACTCTTGACAAATTATTTGACATAAAAATATGTTATTATTTTAAATAAAAACTATTTTTGGTTTTCGATCTTCAATCTAGAGTATGAAACATCAAAAACACAGAAAATAATAGCAACCTTGTATTTTAAAATACAACTTTTATACACTCATACTTACTTAGAGCACATTGATAAAGTATCAAAAATATTTTTTTTTAGCTGTAGACCATCCATTGTTTTTATCGATACTGGCCTGTTCTTAAGGTTACCAGGTTTACCTTGATGTATTCACACACTAAGATGTGCCTCCAATCCTCCATCACATTTTACAGATATTACAACTTTTGGCAGGCTGTGTAAGATTTGAAAAACCGTTAAGGTTGGCTCAGTACTACTGAAGTCTTCAGCTTTTACCCAATTTTAATCCTGGTCTAGTGCTCTGTAAATGTTTTCTCACGTTGACATTTTAATTATAATTTCTTGGAAAACGCTGACACATTTCGTTGATATTCTCCTCCTTTATCCTGTGACATTAAATTACCAGTAGTTAAAGGGATAATTTTATATGCAAAACTGGTCTATCCCAATTGAGTTTAGTCAAGTGGTGTCTATTATTTAGCACTTGACCGCACTTGAGGTGTACTTGGTCTAGCTATAATATTGTCCTTAAGTTTCGGATAGCCCATGCAGACACACAGCACACAAATTAGTTTGAGAAAGTAAAGGAATAATTTTAAAGAATAAATTGCTGTTACTGCTAATAAAAGGGTCACCATAATACCATAATATTATAGGTGTGTATAATCTGATTTTCTTATACCAAGATAAAGTAGTTTAATTGTGAAAAAATCGATCTCCAAATTATGGCAAATCTGTACGTTTTATGTGAACTCGAACCCAAAATGTGGATTTTTACAATTATTATGTCTGTCCCCATGCTGTTTGTATAGTCTATTTTTGGTTACGGATCCCAAGCGGTTTGTTGGTTTTTGTTCATACTTGATATTTAGATATTATAAGGCTATACCACAAAAATATTTTTACCCTAGCCCTATATTTAGGGTGGTTTACTGATGAGTAATTTTTGAACATTGAAATTATTTTGAAAACGGCCATAACGATATTGTTTAAAAGTTATATCCTGGAAGTGTTTAACATGAACATGACAAATAAATCTGAATACTTGTTTAGAGGGGAAATTTGGTGATGGGCATCTTACTAATAAATGTTTTATTTAATTTGAATATTTTAAAAAAATGGCTCTAGGTATTTGGTTCGAAGTTGGTATCTAGAGACTAGTAGCTTAATAAAAACTTATTTTGGGAAAAAAAAATTCTACGCTACAAAGGATACAATATATGAAAGTACATGCGATTGTGTCGTAACATTTATTTCCTACTAGAATACTTATATATATTAGGATTTTGATAGAAAATAAGATCTTTCAGAAGGCTCTCTATAATAAGCTCAGTCTATATATAAACCAGGGGATGTACTGTAATAATATAACAATATATAAAGTCACATATATGTAAATATTAAATGTCTGGGCTAGTTTGCTTTAGTTTATAAGATTTTTTCAAATGATAACGTTTTAACCATCAAGTTTATTTTAGCATCGCATCCTATTAAACGTTAGGGTTATACACTCTTGAAATAATTACGATAGTAGTTTTAGAGATTATAAAGGTTGTACCCACATTTGCGTGGAGGCCTAGTGGAAAACAATTTTGAAAAAACTCTCAATACATCCTACCAGGATTCGAACTTCGATCTCCACGTCGTCGGCAGTCTAGTCTACTGCAAGAGTAGCACTTTAGACCATGTGGCCCCAGAGGTGGGTACCAAGATTATTAATCGCTTAATTTAAGAATTAAAAAATGAGGGTAGTAAGTTATAGGAACTACACTCACATTAGCGTGGAGTAAACCACTGTGATAAATCATATGTAAACTCGACCCGACTTGATTCATGCTGTCAAGATTTGAAACTTAGCTCTACATGTTATTGAGAATCAAACTTATTGTAAAAATGACGCGTTAGAGCGTGCGATCACCAATTCGAATACTAAATAGTATTAATAATAACAATAATAATAATAGATTGTATACATTTACGCATCTTGGGTTTTTTTTCTATAATTCCTGGGATAAACCTTTTTTAAAATTGGGTTCTTCTTCTCTCGTTAAAATAATCCAGTGAGAATGTATTATTTCACTGCTTCAAAGGGAAAGCTTTACTAAAATATAAATTTGAATAAATGTTTGGTTACTATAAATGTAATCTTTTAGCTAAAAAGTGCAACAAATTATCTGAGCCGGTAAGTTGAAATTGGTGCTTGTTCGCTACAACCACGCTTTGCAGATACAGCTATCGACATTTCCTTCTCTCTCTATTATTTTGTAAGTTTAATTCTCTTTCCTCTCTAGATTTAGTTTACTCTCTCTCATTTTCTTACTTATAAATTATATTTCCTCTCTTCCCTTTATCGACCAAGGGTGAGATGCAGAGGAAAAGATTTTTCAGACAGATGATATTAACTGGGGCAAAGTAATAATTTGATCTAGTAAGGCTCGAGATTAGGTTGTATGGCTTCAACGTTGCAGTAATAAACTCGCGTTGCGATTGGACCAACGCGATATAAGAGTCACGAAAGTTTATTTTCTCGGCCTTTTACTTTATATCTGGTGTTAATTTGGTTAGGATGAAGGTGTAATTTAATGAAAGTGCACCTACATTTACATTGATAAAGTTGCCCAAAAATAGCTTCGAAAATAAACCTTGAATAAATATGGCAGGGATTTTAAACTTCTACATTAGCACTACCAGAAAACAAAAGGTGCCAACTAGTTCAGGTGTATACTATTCTTTCTTAAAAATCAATATATTACTTCCTCAAATTTATGGGAGCATAAATGTACATATTTAGTCGTTAAAATAATATAGCTTAATTAATATGTTAGTGACACGTTTGGATTCTATTTATGAATGCGTATTTTTCTACATATCTAGCAGCTAAACGATTTATCAAACCTTTATTTTATGTTTTGTAATTATAATATATATTTATATAATGCACACTTTCCAAATTAATAAGTCCACATCAGTGGACTCACAATCAAGCGTCATTCTCATAAAGTATTGAAATGACGGTAGCCAATTGGTCGAAGCTTGAATCACAGCCAAATACAAGAGAAGTGGTTTTCCATGGGGTTTTTTTGTCTGATTTATTCTCAACCTAAGCCTAGGAGCCTTTCCTCTAATTACAATTTTTATTCTTATCATATATTATTTAATCCAACATCTAGTATTGCATTTAAACCTATGAGATTAAAACGCTTGACGTTATTTAGGTCAGTTAGCAGGTTTTAAAACTATTTACCAATAATTAAGTTTACTAAAAATTGTGTTTTTTATTTCAATAAAATTTTGTTTACAGTATGATTGTTTTAATTGGAACCAGTCTAGTTCAATATTAATTAATACAATAAAAGTATATTGTTTTAAAGTAAATATTTAAAGAGATATAGAATTCTAGGAAGAAATTTAAACGTTATGAATATGAACAATAAACAAATATGAAAAAGAATTCAAATATATTTGTATATTGTTGTGAAATATACTCTTGTCAATTTATGTATATATTTCATGAACTGTTGTTATTGACTTTAAATTAGTTCAGGTTTATATTCCAGTGTTTCATCTGAATAGAATTCACGCAAGAGTGACTATTTGGCGTTTTAAATTGTCTCACTTCATAGTGGTCGATGGCATTGTAGCGTTGAGAATAGGTTGTTTAAACTCTTTGGTATTAAACCTGGGAGGAACAAAGTGTAATATTTAAATATATTTGATATTAGATAGATCTTAAAATATTCACAAATTTGACTCTTCAAAAACCATGGAAATAATTTGTATTTATGTTGTAATATCCTAATAACATGTAACTGCATTTGTTTAGGGAGTGTTAGGTCTGCACTAGGATTTTATTAGGAAGAACCTTTTAAAACCTATACACTTTTTTTAAAGTCAATATTGATCATTTTTTATATATTATTAATGTAATTTTAAAGTTATTGATAATATTTATCAAAATATATAGCTACAGATAGCATGAATTATTGATACATGAATCTTTGAAAGTATATCTATTAACTTTTCTAGGTGTCGTATCAGGTTTTTCCTGTAAAATGGACGTATTTAAGCTTAGTCACGATTAAAATGAACAAATTTTACATTTTCACCTTTTTTTACTTTTTCAGCTGAAATTGTATGGTTGCTTAGCTTGAGGAGTCATATTAATATCTATCAATTTAATTTTTAGAGTAAGACATATTTTTAAATAACAAACCAATTTTTATAATTTGACACCTTAGCTCAGTCGGAACTATGCATGTATAGTAAGCTAAGGGTTTCGGGATCGATTCCTGACATAGCCAAAACATTTATCATTGATGAAATGTGGGTTTACCCTTTAAAAGTGATAAATTAACGGCCGGGGACTGTGTGTTGTGCCTGTCCCAGTCTTAAGTAAGATTACAGGGCATATAAAGGTACTAGAGGCCTATCAAGCTGCCAGTTGAAAAATATATGGCCTGAATAAAAAACTTATCCAGACCATAGACTGAAAACAGTTATGGATGTAAAGTAAAGTAAACAACTTGTGATGTTGGGAGAAAAATGAACGTTTGTGATTTCTCAATTCTCGATAGTCCAGAAGGCGGTACGATATGTTGGCTTCGAAGCAAGCAAGTTTTGAATGTTACGGAGTGTATTGCGTTTAGCTATAATGTAAACAAATACATTGTGTATATAATTTTGGCTGGTGGATATGTGGACCAAGGCATTATTCTTGCCTCCTAGAGGTTTTGGATTGAATGCTAGTTGAGTGTACCAAGTTTTAAAAAGTGTTTCTAACTACACCTCCAAGCAAATGTAGCTTCCCTTGCTCTAGATTTTATTTTTCCTCATCCTTACTCTATTAATGTAAAATATTTTAGTAGATAGAACGAGCAGTAATACTTGGATTAGATAAATATATGTCTGTAATTTTGGCACTAACTATAGATGAATAACATAAATTATTGTTTATAATTTGTATATAAAATTATTATATTTTTCTATGTGTTATTTTACATAACTTATTTCATACATTTATTTATTATTATTTAAACAAAACATGGAAAAGAAATACTTGTAGAGCTTTGAAATGTGGTGCTTGAGAAGACTTGGGAAGATCAGATAGACATGAGTGGTGACAAATGAAGAAGTCCTAAGAAGAGTGGATGAGAAGAGACACATTTTGGATGTGATTCCCCGGTACAAAACAAACTGGATCGGACACATCCTTAGGACTCTCTCTCTGCACGACACCATAGAAGGAGAGTTTGAGGGAAGACGGAGCTTATGAAGAAAGAGGATTCGAATAGAGGATGACTCGAAGGAAGAAAGGAAATTCCGGAAGCTGAAGGAGAAAGAGCGCAATGGAGGTCTAAGTTCACTGACAAAAGGAATGGATCTGTCGTAAGACCGAACACCTAGTGATAATATTAATAATAAAAACAAACTATGTGCATAATACAACTTTATAAACCTATTATTTTATATTTTTAAATAATATTAACCTAATATTGTCCCTGTTTGTTTGAAAGCCAGTCCGTTGTAAATATTGTGAAATAACTTATACAACAAACATCATAAGATGTATTACTAGATATTCCCACGTGTTCCATACAACTTCTTGAGGCGCCAACATTTCAAACGGATAGCATCAATCTTCCTAATGTGTTTTATAAAAGAAAAAATTTACACGTGTATAAACCGGTATCAAGGGACATAAACTTACGATAGCAAACTTTATTGAAGACATTTGGAATAAGACTCGCCTTTAATTTTCTAAAACAAAATGGTAAATCAATTATTTTTTTCAATATGATTGAAAATTTCAAATACATTTATTTTATGATAAATCGGAGTCGAGTCAAATTAAAGAAAATCCTGAGTTGAGCTGAAAGAGTCCGAGCGTAGCCAAATAAAGCTGAAAAATGTTAGTGTATCAGAATTTAAACAAAAAGAGGCGTATTTAAACAGAAGGCTAGCCGAAATAATAGTGTTTATAGTTATGGTTGGATAGTAAAAAAATACAGTAACTAACAATATATATATATATATATATAGATATAGATATAAATAATGAAGATACAGTTCCAAGAATCGAATAAATTTAATTATGTTTTAATTACAGCCATCAATATTGACATCATCTATCAAAACTAGCAGCACTATAACATGTGATCTGCCGTATTATTACATGAAAGTAAACTTAATGACTTTCTAATGGTTCTATAAAAGGATATTACTATGCCGATTAATTTTTAGGTAAACAAATTTAATGCGAACAAGTTCGACACCTTAACTCAGTTGGTAGTGTGAATATCTCCTGTGCTAGGGATTCCAGTTTCTATTACATCTTTGGTTATATGAGGGTTTCCCCTTTCTCAGTGATGAATTAACTAACGGGAGCTGGGTGTTGTGCCTGTTATTAAAGTTAGTTTATAAGTCGTGTGCTGATTTAATCATTCGGTTTAGAAATAACACGTTAAATACCTCAAATAAATAAATTAAAAAGAATGTGAACAAAAAAACATGTAGTACAATCACCATAAAAAAAGTTTTTTAAGATATAAACAATAAATTCAGAGTGAATAGTATCGACCAAAATGCAGTACATTTTTAATACCGCTGCCCAAATAACCACCATCTCTTAAACAACAACTGTAGACTATATGGCCTGGTTAGAATATGAATACATAAAATTAGATTTAGTAGAGTGAGAATTTTAGAAAAGGTTGTTTCTATGGGAATTTTACTATAGTTAAGTAATCATACCTTGATATTTAAAGTTAACATCTCGCAGTTGTATCAACACCTAGTGTATCTCACAACTACTTTACTTGTGTCCATGATTATGGTATATTAAATACCGAAACATGTCGGAAGAATATAATTCAGCATCTTTCGATTGCTGATATCACAAGGAGTAGTGGGACTTGGAATAAGATAGGGCTTAGAATGTATTAACCTAACGCATTTGACTTAAAACCTTGTTAATATCCACTCAATATAATATTGCTCAAATATTTGTAGCAAGAACACTTAATCACTTTATTTAAATTTCAAATGGCAGATATTAAACTATAAATTCAAATTTTATAATTTTTATTTACAGCATAATTGAACTTCAAACTTTGTTTTGTCCTTACTTTATGGTATCCTCGTTTTGGAACACATTGTTAACATGTAATACTTGTATTTTAGATTTGTCGTCAACTTATGTTTTAGTTTTGTTGATGATGCTATAATAATCTATTTAAAATATTCATATTTGACAATTTTTTGATCATTAGAATCAAATTATTATCAATCGTTTGAATTTTAATGTCACTTAATATATATTTAAATGTTGATAATATATATTTAAATGTTGAAATTGTCTAATTCATTAGATCACAATTTATCTATATGTTGTTATAGTTTTCCATAGCATTCTAGCTAAGTCTTAACTCTAATTATTACTACTCTTTACTATAAACTACTTTAGAATGTTTTCTAAAATGTTGTCTTGATATGTGAAAAATATTAATTTCGCTAAGTATTTTTTGACGAAGAATAAACGATTTTACCTATTCATTAACTTACCCTGATAGATAAAGTAGGTAGTCTGAAGGGAGGTAATAATGCACTTTTTTTAAATCCTATCTCTAATTAAATATCGAACAATTGATTATTAATTTGTAAAGATAATAATAGCATTTTTTCTTTTTAGTCCAGTTTACTAATTTAAACAATTAATTGACTACCTTAAATTGACTTATTATTTATTATTACTATAATATATTGTTTAAGTGTGAAGGCCTTAACAATTTTTAATTGGTTTTATGAATATATCATATTTAAAATATACTCAAAATCTCTTCACACCAATTATCATAATTTTATCTCAATATAAATTAGATTTCTTCGTTTTAATTAAAAATAAAGTGCTTTGTTTATTTCATATTTTGAATACTGCAGTTACAACTTTTCCCAATCCTTTTGAATTTAAAATGTTGTGACATGCTCCTTAAAACTTGAAAAGATAATTTAATTTTGTACGGGTTCTTTACTAAATGTTCTTGAATTTTATTTGTCTTTCTAACATTTAAGATTTTTTTACTGTTCATATAATTTTATTTTATAAATACAATTTTAAAATTGTTTGAAAAAACTACTTTTTTTTAATGTTTTTGAACTCTCTCAATAACTTTAATATTTATTTTTTGTTTAAAACACTAAGAAAAAAAGTTCGTAAACAGAATGAGATCCACACAGAGTAAAATCAAAATTGTTTACCTCGATTTGGCTAAAATAAATTTGTGTTTACTTTCACGTTCGTGTTCACTATGTATATTACCGCTCTCTCTCTCTCTCTCTCTCTCTCTCTCTCTCTCTAGTCGAATTTTGTCCATTCATGTCAAGCTTTTTTGTTGTGTTGTTCAATTACAAAACCTAAAAGTGTAAACACGTATCTTATTAGTAAAGAATTATGGGAACTAAAATTTCTCAATGAATAAAGTGTGGTTTGTATGTCGAGAAACATAACTCTATGGTTAAATTGAGGCTTATGACATTTACACCAGTTGGTGTACAAATGAACGATGTGAATGTGAGAACGCCGTTATATGCAGATGATGCCATATTAATGGCTGAGAGTGAAGATGACTTGCAGAATGCGTTAAATAATTTGAATATAGGGGCAGGCAGAAAGTATCTTTGTAAAAATGTTTACAAAACTAAGGTAATAATTTTTAATAAGGACGGATCAGGAAAAGATTTTCAGCTTAATATAAATGGAAAACTGTTAAAAAAAAGTTAATGATTTTGTGTATCTGGGCAGAAAGTTCTGTAAAAATGTAAGTATGGATGGTGAAATAGGCAGATGGGTGAATGCATCTCGGAGAGTAGTTGGATATATGAGGAATATTGCAAAGGATTAAGTAGAATCAAAATCTAGAAAAAATGGTGGTGTATAAAAGTGTTTTGACGCCATTTTGTACGGATGGGTAGCGTGGGTTTGTCAGGAGAATTAAACGAGCAAGGTGAATGTGGTTGGAATGAGATATCTAAGAAATATATGTGTAAAAACTATTATAGATGGAGTCAGTAGTGAATGGGTGTTGAAGAAGTGTGATTTGAAATTGAATCCAATAGTTAAATGTGAAAGAAGCATCTTTGGTTTCTTTGGGCATGTTGAGAGGATGAGTGTGGATCGAGTGTTGAAGTAAATATGTAGGACGTGGCTAAATAGTTTAGATGAATGTGCGAAAAATAGAAATATTAATATTTTTAAGAATAAAAGAGAATGCATGAATTGGTGTATGGATGTTGTTGAAGTGAAGGAAGCATGCAAAGATAGGTAAGTGTGAAGAAATTTAGTGAGATTGGATTAAGTACAAAGTTGTTTTATGAGCTATATGCACAGTATTTTGCCTACCCCGCAAGAGAATGGCTTGATTATGTATGTATGTATGTATGTATGTATGTATGTATGTATGTATGTATGTATGTATGTATGTATGTATGTATGTATGTATATGTATGTATGTATCCATAGACTCCCCATCATCAGAATTCCAATATATTGCAAGAGTAACGCCTTAGACTATCTGACCACTGTAGGTGGTCATATAGTAATTGAAATATTGATATAAAAATATCCATCTCTTTCTATCGCAGTTTTGATTTTGCTAATTTGTTAACCTTAATAATTATTAAATTGACATAGACATTACAAATAGTAAATGCTAGCAATTTATGTTATAATTACAATCCACATTCATATAAGACTTAACACTTAGCAGTAAATTAATGGTACAGGCTATGATGATTTTTCTTGACGTATTATCATGTTGGGACTTCAATAATAGCTAGAATGGTAGCTATAGAAATTCCTATTCCAAATTTGATAAATATATATACATCAAAATTATATATATATATATATACATCAAATTTTGAGTAGGAATTCCAAAAAATTTTATCTATCAATAATTTTGAATAGGAAAACTCGGAAAAACACCGGGAATCTCACAAAAAAAAACTTAAAAGTGGGGTAATTTTTGTGAATTTGAGACATTTAACTGCAAACATTAAATATTATTCTCTATGCATGAAAGAAAGATCGGATTTAAAAGCTATGAATCCTAATAATAATTGGAGCACATGTCTTACTACCCACTCCATTTCACCCTTTTTCTACCCAGAAGCATAATATATCGTAACAAATTTATTTTCCTCATCAGGCTCAAATAAACTTGTTTTAAACATCAAATACATGACTTCACAAGAGTCAATTTTGTGAACAATAAAATTGGGTTCTTAATAATATTAGTCTCTAAATTATCTGAAAAAAAAATGGAATTGTTTCTGAAAAAAACTTGACAACACACTGAATTTTGAATGAAAAAAAAGTCGTAGCAACCCTGTAAAGGTAGTTTTAGTAAGGTTTAGAAAGTGGGGTGGAAAGGAACGTTGGTGAAATTTCATATTTTACAGTGTTTACAACAACAACAAAAAATCTATTTGGCCAAAATAGGCCTATATCAAATTTTACTTCAGTAAATATGTTTATTTTAACATTCTACGCCTTGTAACATCAGCATTTCTTGAATATTTTTCATGAGCATAGGTGAATTTTAATAGGACTTCTTCTACTCATTTAAATGGTTTATGTTCAAATGCCGATACATTGATTTAAATATAAAAACTTGGTTTGGTTTACTTAATGTTGATAACTAAACTTTTTTTTAAATCCTGTACTGTTTCCAGCGTTTGGTCCGGGTCAGTTTTTTATTCAAGCCATGTATTTTCCACTACCGGCTTTCTAGGCCTTTCGTAGCTTCATATGTCTTATAATCTAACTTAATACTAAGCTAAGCACAACATCCAGTCCTCGGACGTTAATTCATCACAGCGAAAGGGTAAACACACATTTAATCATTGATATATTTTTCGGCCACGTCGGGAATCGAACCCAGGACCCTTATCTCAGTAGACAGACACGCTACCAACTGGGCTAAGATGTCAGATAGATGACTAACTGAAAAAAGTATTGAACTAGCTGGCGGTCACAGTCAGATACGGACGGATCTTCCCACACAATCCGGGCCTATGAATTCCCAACGCTACATATAAAATCTGCGTGGGGGGTATATAATATGTATGCTTGATTGTTTATGTATGTTCGCTGTGTGTCTGTGGGGGTGCATGTACCATAGTCAGGGTATGATATATCAATACAACCCTCCATTGTTTGTAGAGCCACTCATAACGAAGGGAATAGCATCAAATAGGAAACGGGGACCTAGATATTCCGTTCAATATGTACGGAGTCCTCTCCTTCAGGATTCCAGCCGTACCGCGCATCTGTGATGATCTCCCGTGACCCGTATTGTTCCGCTCCACAGGATAGCATAATACGTGAACTATAGGGGTTGAGCAGGGTAAAGAGAGGGGGTAGATGCTAACAATTGATGAATATACACAAATGGTGATGTGATGAGTGGATTCGTACAGACACAAAGATTTGTTCGTATTATATGATGAAGAAACTAGAATGTAAATCATGGAATAGATGAACAGGCCACGTCACCCGTAACTAAACCTACCAACTACAAGTTTTTAAAATCCCTTTCCAAACAGAAATGGAAATGAATGTTTGTGTAATGAAACGGGGCATGTAGAGTGTGTGTGTGTATGTGTGTGTGGGAAGGAGGAGGGAGGATAGGTAATAGACCACGTCAATGAAAAATATGTAGATGCTTTTTTAAGTTTTGGTTTTTTAAATAAGTGAACACACACGATCTGCTTAAAAGTTAAGATGCACGTGTTTACATGCTCCATATTAAGACTAAAATTCTGTTATTAAAGTAATTTGTATTTTCGTAAGATAGTTCCAATGTATTATCAGTACAAAAAAAATCATATGCAGCTAAATCTAAAAAAAAATTGTATAATATATATCCTATTGAGATATTGCCATGAAATAATTAATTATGTATCCTATTGATTTTGGGACAAATTTTAGGGAAGAGCATTATCAATGGGAATTATTATAAGTAATATTTAACTATTTTTTCGTTAATTTCAAGGTAATATAAACAAAAACAAAAATAATCCCTGCACCATGTTAGTCTTTTTACACGTGATAAGATCATTTAAACTATATTTCTCCTAAACAAACAGGTCTTTTCAGATATTATTCTGGTTAAATAGTTGAACGATACATTCAGATTAATCGGTAGAGCGGTCGGTGCGTAAATTCAAACGACAGAAAGTCAGATAATTGTCCGTTTGTATATTTTTTATTTACAAAAGTATTCTCCTTATTTAGTATTTTAAATAACTTTTAAAACAACACACAAATATTATACTAAAACTAAATCAACCAACAGTAAAAAGTTTTGTATTTCCTCAAAGGTTCTTTCAACAAGAATCCTACTTTACTTCAGTAAAGAGGAATCATCTTGTCGTAAACCGGACCCGTGGTGTAGTGGTCAGTGCACCAGGGTTTGGTTAGCTAGGCTTAGGTTAGGTTAAGACTCACACTGGTTCCACAACTATATAATAACTGTCCCATCATCTCGTTGCGGGTACGACGTGACGTGTAGATAGCCTCCATATGCGTACCCTGGGTACCAGGGCTGCCAATGTCAACACATAAGGTGGCCGAACCTGAATGTCATATATACCAAACGATTAAAAAAACATATCTTGTCGTAGGTGACCCCAGGCCTGTTAACGATTTATTCAAAGGAATATCTAATGAAAGAGTAACTTACAGCGTGAAATAGGATGGGAAAACTACAGTAATAAAACATATTTTTAATCACCGCTCTCCCCCATCCACTCCCTTACAGATTCTAAAGGCTCGGCTGAGATTCGAACCTACAACTCTCTGTCACTGGCAATTCAATATATGCCTTAGACCATATGGTCACCGGTTCAGGTGATAATACACTGTATATGTCCTCATCGTTTTGTTATATTCGACCAATATTAATCAAATAAATTGTGAACATACTATAGAGATCTTCAAATTATGTGTTATAATTTAATCTTGGGTGTAATTTCGGTGTCAAAAGTTCCACATTTAAAAAAAATATGTTTATCGTGTATGACGCTCAAAATTGATAGTAAATGATCCATAGATGGCCCTGCTAATGGTTCACCTCCTCTAGGGGCTCTAGATTGTAAAACTAAAGAGTTTAAATAGTAGCAAGTTGGGGTAGTTATAAAAATAGGTTTCATTTATGAAAACATTAATTTTAAAAAGTGGCTTTGTTGATATTCAACCAAACTTGGCACGCACACTTTAACACACATATTATCATCGCTTACTATTATATTTGGCATTCTATATTTATTCTTTGAAGCTAGAATACTTTTTACTTTAAAGCAGTTAGAATAATTGATAGTTAAAATAATAGATTTAAATGAAAAAAATGTAATAGCTACACATTCCAAATCAACTATTATTTCCCCCACGCTAGTGGTCGTGCAGTTTATAGTGTATAATAAGCTGTATTGTACGGGGAGATAAGGTTCAAATCATGGCTGAGTACACTGGAGGTTATCATGTTCCTCATGTGATTTATTAATATGGTTTTGGTGTCCTCTATCACCGCTATTGCGGCCACATTTCCTTTCAATTTCTAAACGTTAGAATTAAGTCATTAACAGACTTGGTGAAACACGTACAGATAAAAAATACCTGGCTACTTTAATATATTAATATATACTGTTCAAATTAATTTAGGAACAAAAGTAATGTCAAAAAATGTTTACAATTTAATTATTATTTTTTGATTCAAACTAGTTTTCTACATCATCTTTGATTAATATTAATATCAAATTCATGGAGCTATTTTAATATATAAAATGCAAAAGTTAGGGATTCTACGTTCACAACTCAATTTTTCAGTGGCTATTAAATCTGACGCTCTGAACATAGACGGGTACTAAGAGAAGTGAGGAGATCAGGTCTCTCCTATTCTCATTAGAGAATAGACCTATAGGCGCCATAAGATCATTAGACAATAAACATTTTCTTGCACAATTTTAACATGCTTATAGTTATAATTTCGAAATTTTACCTGTTCTTTATGATTATGAAACGTGGTCATTGAGCATTAACGTTATTATTAAAATAGATTTATTAATACTCTGTCATAAAATGCTATTGTTAAACCAAATGACTCCTCACAAAGTTGCAGAAATTCTAAAATTCTTAAACAGTGGGTAAAACAGAAATATTCAATACAGTCAACAATGAAAGTAAATAGTACGATATAATCGCACAAACCATTTCATATTGTGTGTATTGTGGCTTCGAAATCTTTTTTCTTTGATAAGTTTTAAATATGACTACCCTTTAGTACGTTTTCCTTATAATATATATATATATATATATAATATAGTATTGGGTTAGTTACAATATATATATATAATATAGTATTGGGTTAGTTACAATATATATATATATATATATAATATAGTATTGGGTTAGTTACAATAATTCTTCTTATTATATAAATTTAAAACCAAATTGTTCAAATATATTTAACAAATATTAACATTTTCTAAATGTAAATTATCTATAAACAATGATAAAATAATGTTATTTGTAAAAATAAAAATGTATTCTTATTTATCATAACAAAATTATTCTCAGAGTCCCATTTTTAATTCATACTTTAAAGTCAATTTTCAAAAATCTTGAATTTTCTAACATTTGTCTTATGTAAACTAGCCTTAAATTAATTATTATTATTATTATTAGCACCGCGTCTTACTATCCGTTCGGGTTATACGCACTTACGCTAATGCATAATGGTAGAGTGATTGTGAGATGAAATGAAGGACCCACAGTTTAACGTGGAATCCGAACCACGGTGGAGGCCTGGCATTCCTCACATTCACAAGATATCTTGTCAAAGGTGAAGGAGGGGCTTGGTAATCAGATAAATTTTTGCCGGGACCGAGGATTGAACACCTGCCGCCAGCATAGAAGTCTGACACCTTACCCCTAGACCACCAGGTCACCTGTCTAAAATTAATTCATTTTAGGTAAATGAAGCTACATTATTGACAATTTTAAATAGTCCCCCGCTACCAACTTTGAATCAAATTATTACAAGCTATTTTCAATAAAATAATACTTTATAAAAATCATCTATTAGTTACTAATATCAAAAAATAAATTTAGTAAAACAAATGTATATAACTTTTTATAATACAAACAACTTAACAGATATCCATTTTGAACAAACTCTTTAAATCTCTGTGTTTATTATTCATATTTAAAAAGAAGTCATCAGTAAACTATCTATAGCCGAATTTTCACTCCCAAAAAAGAGTATACATCTTTATTTGTCATGTTTGTATATTTTAAGCAAAATTTTTATAGCCATTTTCAAAATAATTTGAATTTGCCAAAATCACTCGTCAGTAAACGACCTTTATCATATTTTTAATCAAAAGCAAGTATATGGAATTATTTTTCATGTCAAACACTCACGAAATATCTATATGGAACCAAATTTTTATGGCAATTTTTGAAATATCAGTTTCCAGAAAACTACTCATAAATGAGTTTTTACCCAAAAACATAGAATCAGTATTATTGTCATGTTAAACACTCCCAAGATACCCATTTAGAACCAAACCATTAGCGCGATTTTAAAAATATATATAGTTTTTGAAAGATCAGTCTTCAGTAAACTTCCCATATATATTTTACCCCAAAAATTAATATACAGTTTATTTATCATGCCAAACACTCAAGATACCCACTTGGAACCAAATCATCAGAGCCTTTTTTTAAATATTTACCTTTTATATGAAAAATCAGTCATATTTTCACTATTTTGTAAACAATCCATTAATTAATTTTTACCTCAAAAGATATCCATTTTGAACAAAAATGTTAAAGCTATTTTCGAAATATTTAGAATTTTCAAAACGAATTGTTGCCCAAAATCAATTATATAGTATTATTTTTCATGTCAAATAAAGCCTAGAACTGTTTTCTAAACTAAATCGTTAGAGCTATTTTTGAAATATTTAGAATTAAAAAAAACTTAATTAGTAAACTACCCTTAATTTGAGGAATAAGGTCATAATAAAAATAAAACATCCTCTGGTATAGACCTGAAAAATCTAAATATCAAATTTAAACAAAATCAATCTTACCGTTGAGAATCCGTGGACAGGGACAGACAGACATGAGTACAGGCAGAATGGTACAATCCACATTATTGAGTTCGTGTTCACATAAAAAATTTAATAATAGTCATAATCATTAAGATAATTTTTCCACGATCACAAAACTTACTTTCTTTCTTTTAATGTGAGAAAGAAAATGTAATTGGGCAATAACGATCCATACTATTATTATTATTACCGTGTCTTACTACCTGTTTGGGTTGTACGCACTTGCGCTAATGTGTAATGGTAGGGTGATTGTGAGATGAAATGGAGGACCTACAGCTTTAACGTGGAATCCGAACCACGGTGGAGGCCTGGCATTCCCCACATTCACAAGTTGTGATTAATACACGTCTTTTCAGAGGTGAAGGGAGAGTTTGGTTATCAGATAAATCTGGATTGAACCCCGGATCCCAGCACAGAAGTCCGACACTATACCCCTAGATCACCAGGTCACCATCCATACTATTGATCAAATGTGACAGCTGCAGATCCTGTAGTTTGACGTGCGAATAAGTTAAAGTAAATCCATAAACAATTATTTTTATCTGTCAGATACAACCCACAGTGTTATTTATACATATATTTCCACTCACTTATTCAATGTACATACAATATATGCTAGATTTTAAAATAAATGATTAAATAAAAATTATAAAATTACTTCTGGGAAGTATAAATATGTTGTTGATTTTATTTTTTTCCTAATGTTTATACACTTGGTGACCTGGCAGTCTAGGGGTAAGGTGTCAGACTTCTATGCTGGCGGCCGGGGTTCAATCCTCGGTCCCGGCATAAGATTTATCTGATTACCAAACCCTTCCTTCACCTCTGACAAGACATCTTGTGAATGTGGGGAATGCCAGGCCTCAACCGTGGTTCGGATTCCACGTTAACCTCTAGGTCCTCCATTTCATTTCACAATCACCCTACCATTACACATTAGCGTAAGTGCGTATAACCCGAACGGATAGTAAGACGCGGTGCTAATAATAATAATGTATGCACTTATATTAAGACTACTTATCATTATGGTGCATCCTATTATTTATATAAAAGTCTGACAAGGTTGTTTTGACCTTTGGGAATATTTATTCTTTATTTATTAATATAATTTGACCGCATCTTACTATTGGTTGGGATATGTTTATTATTTATTTATTAATATAATGGGAACGCATCCTACTATTGGTTTGGATATACAAATATTATGAACTAATTAAGCTAATTACATTAGGGAGTAGGAATGTTGAATTTAGATTAAGGGCCAGTTTCATAGTCAAATTTAGTACGTCTCAAGTGCGGCGCTACACTAAGTTCATGACGACACCTACCTAAACTCGAATGGAATGGGCCAGTTTTCTATGCGAGAGCGGCCCATTCCATTCTGGTTTAGGTAGGTGTCGTCTTGTACTTAGTGTAGCGCCGCACTTGAGGCGTACTAAATTTGACTATGAAACTGGCCCTAAGCATACCTAATTTTGGGTAGAAGGAGTTTTTTAAGCCTTTAGGGGAGAAAAACACCACAATACACTCAACTGGGATTCGAACCATGATAGTCCAGTGTATTTCAAGAGTGACGTCTTAGACCAGTAGTTCTTAAAACTTCTTATTCACGTGGACCCTCTAACCTGGGAAAAGTTGATTCGTGGACCCCTTTGATGTTGGATAAATGATAAATCATAACACGATAGTATGTTATAGGGATAAATTGTTCATAATATTTTTAATGTGAATATTATTACGATATAAATTTAAATCAAATAAATGTAGTTATTATATTTGTAGTTTGTCAATTTTAAGACATATATTGTCAATAAATGTAAAAAGAATGACAGTAAAAATGAAAATAAAATATAATAATATGCATTATATTTGTATATTTATAATCACCCATGATTTATGTTAGATTCACAGACTGGGAATAAACAAGGAATGGATTTTCTGGTGTGACTTTAAAATATCATTGAAATCTGTAGAAATTTTACTGACCACTTTTTCTCATTCTACACTAAGACGATTTCATTTCACACATTTCACGCCACAAAGAGTATAAAAGGCGTGCTCACACAAATAAGTTGTTGGAAAAGGCATACAATGTGTTAGTACTTTTTTCTGGAAGTTCTTTGTGCTGGCTGACGATAAAACTAATATAAAAGTGAATTTCCAAATGCTCCTCTCAAGGAAGATGGCTAAAGGGGTTCGGCCATCCGTCAATTTTGGGGCTCAATTTCCTGCCTAGCTTTAATATTGGAAGGCATCTCCATTGTGTTTAGTATATACCAATGATCTGCCCTTTTATATAAAGTTTTATAAAATCTAGGAAAATAAATAAAGGTATGTTATGGATTCCCTGGACAATCTCACGGACAAACCTCAGGGACCACTGAGGGAGGGGAGGGGGTCTGCGGACCCCACTTGGAGAATTCTTACTTTAGACCATTAGACCACCAAAGTGGTTTTAAAATATACAATTTGTAATATACTCTATAGCAGGGATGTGTATAGGTTAAGTTGGTCAATCTGGACTGAACTGACTAGAGTAGTCATAGCAGAAAATATAGATAACTGGTTCCGTTTTAAGGTTTTATCTCGGTGTTTGTTTGGTGTTAAGAAGGTGCGCGAGTTATGTGGTTAGGGTACAAGATTAAATATATATGTGTATGTGTAAGGACACAACAGTTTGGCGACGAGGTGATTGATACGTAACCCATGATATTGGTCAAGCCACTGGAGTGCTCATAATGGCAGCGTTTTTATCAAGTTTCGCGGAATTCGATACTACCCAACCACACACGTGGACGAACTACGCCAAGAGGTTAGAACACTTTTTCATTGCTAATGATATAATCGACGATAAGAAGAAACGGTCGATATTGTTTTGTGTGATCGGGGATAAAACATTTGATCGTTTAACTGCATTAGTTGCGCCAGAGGATCCCGATTCTAAATCATTTGATGATTTAGTTAGTGTTTTAAACGGCCATTTTGCGCCAAAGCACAATGAAATTGTACAAACTTTCAAATTCAGCAAAAGGGATCAGCGACCCGACGAGTCCATTGTGGAATATGTTGCCGTTTTGAGAGAGATGGCCAACCGTTGTAACTTTGGAACATTTACAAATCGGATGCTGCGGGATCGTTTAGTGCAGGGGATCGCGGATGAGACGGTGCAGCGCGAAATGCTTTCTAAAAATGAAATGAAGTTAGATGAGGCAATTTCCATGGCTGTAAGTAGCGAAGCAGCGGCACAACATCAACGTGTGATGCGGCCAACTTCCGCAAAACCGGTGGGGTACCAAGACCAAGAAGCAGGCCCAATGGAAGTACACAGACTATCTAGAAACCACCAATCTCAACAAAGAGGTGCCAATAATCAACAGAGATTTTCTCCAAATCAACAAAAGGATCAACGGTGTTATCGTTGTGACAAAGAGCATCTAACCTCTGAATGTCCATGGGCAAATGCGATATGTCGTTTTTGTAAGAAGTTGGGTCACATAGAAAGGGCATGTAGGTCAAAGAGACAAAATGATGTCAAACGAAGAGTACAACACCCACAAACAAACCATTTAGCACCCATGGAACCGGCAAGATCAGAATTAGATATGGCATATCAGCTGTTTTCTATGGGATCTGAAACTAAAGACAACCCACCCTTCCACATAAATGTGATTTTAAATGGAATTAAACATCACATGGAGATCGATTCAGGAGCAGCCCTGACAGTTATCAGCTCAGTAACCTATGAAAAAATATGGACCTCTAAACCAAAACTTATGAGTTCCGATATTCAGCTTTGCACCTGGGGAACAAAACAGCCTCTTTGTATCCTGGGTAGGTGTAATGTGGAGGCCACATACAATGGCCGGTCTGCTACTCTGCCTGTAACAGTAGTGGAAGGAAATGGGCCAAGCCTCCTCGGGAGAAATTGGTTCAACGAGTTGGGAATTAAAGTGCAAGGAATTCACCATATCACGGATAGTAAGTTTATGGAGACAATACAGAAATTCTCAGCTTTTGAAGATCACAAACTAGGAGAATATGTTGGACCACCAGTTTCATTAAAAATGGACCCCTCCGTGCAACCTCAATATCTACGGAGCCGTCCAATACCACTGGCACTGGCAGACGATGTCAATCGAGAGATTACAAGGTTAGTTGAGGAAGGGATATACAAACCAGTATCATTTTCAAAGTGGGCTACACCCCTAGTGATTGTGCCAAAGCGAGATGGATCTCTGCGGTTGTGCGGGGACTACCGGAGCACAGTTAATAAAGCGCTATGTCCTGACAAATACCCTTTACCAACTGCAACTGAAGCTTTTGCGTGCCTAACAGGTGGAACCATATTTTCTAAGCTTGACCTTGCACATGCTTATGCCCAAGTTAAAGTGGATGAAGAATCTTCTAAGATATTGACAGTTAATACGCCAAAAGGCTTGATGCAGGTGACAAGAATGCCTTTTGGAATTAGTGCAGCACCGGGGATATTTCAGAGACTGATTGAAGGTATATTAGCAGGTATACCAGGTACAGCGGTACTCCTGGATGACATAATTATATCGGGCAACAATATAGAACAACATAATTCCAGAATACAGGAAGTACTACAAAGGTTGAGTGATGCAGGGTTGCGGTTAAGGAAGGACAAGTGCAGGTTTGGAGTTCCAGCAGTGTCATTTTTAGGGTTTCAGGTAGACGCCCAAGGCATTCACCCCTTACAAGACAAGGTTGAAGCCATATACAAAGCTCCAGCACCTAAGAATAAAACAGAACTTCAGGCTTTCTTGGGACTTCTCAATTTTTATGAGAGATTCCTGAGGGACAAAGCTACCGTTTTGGAACCCCTACACCGTCTTCTAGATAAAGAAGCACCATGGCAGTGGACCCAAAACCACGAGAGTGCATTCAATAAGGCAAAAGCCATTTTAACATCAGACTTAGTTCTGACACATTATGATAGAAGTAGACCTTTGATAATATCTTGTGATGCATCTCCTTACGGGGTTGGAGCAGTCCTCTCCCATATTATGGACAATGGAATGGAAGCTCCGGTAGCATTTGGATCAAGAACACTGTCACGAGCTGAGCGTAACTATGCTCAAATCGACAAGGAAGCTTTGGCGGTTATATTTGGTGTCAACAAGTTCCAACAGTTTCTCTTGGGTCGATCTTTCACAATAGCCACAGATCACAAGCCACTTCTAGGATTATTTCATCCTACCCGCCAGACGCCAAGTGTTATGACACCTCGGATGCTACGGTGGAGCTTAATGCTAGGAGGTTATGCTTATAACATTATTTATAGACCGGCGAAACACCATGGAAATGCAGATGGGCTTAGCAGACTTCCATTGAACACTTCAGAAACTGTGAATATAGAACCCAGGGGCATCTTTATGCTAGACATGGAAGACCCGCCTATCTCAGTAATTGAAATTGCCAGGGAAACTATAAAGGATCCTGTGCTGTGTAAGGTTAAAGAGTGGGTTTTACAGGGTTGGCCCGAAGAAGAGGCGGGGGAGGATTTCAAGCCCTACAGCGCACGGCGCTCGGAAATATCTTTGTCACAAGATTGCTTACTCTGGGGTAGTAGAGTGATATTGCCAAATAAACTCCGCAAAAGGTTTCTCCTCATGCTTCATGCTACACATCAAGGTGTGGTGCAATCAAAAGCAGTAGCTCGCACTTATACATGGTGGCCTAAGATGGACGCAACCATAGAGGAAGTAGTGGGAACTTGCCAAGCCTGTCAAGAAAGCCGGAACAACCCACCACAGGCCCCAGTACAGTCATGGATAGCACCAACAAGCCCGTGGATTCGTCTACACATTGACATGGCAGGGCCGATACAAGGACAACATTTTTTAATACTTGTGGATGCGCATTCTAAATGGCCTGAGGTCAGACAGATGAAGTCTACAACATCAACGTGCATAATAATGGAACTAAGAGACATTTTTGCTACACATGGGCTTCCAACAGTCCTAGTAAGTGACAATGGCCGTAATTTTGTGTCTGAGGAGTTTGAACAGTTTCTTAGGCTCAATGGAATTAAGCATTTAAAAACAGCACCATATCACCCTGCAAGCAATGGGCAAGCAGAACGTATGGTTCAAACAGTTAAGAAACAGTTGGGAAGAATGACAGGCGACTGGCATACTAGGCTCGCAAGAATCCTCCTCATGCTTCGGACAACCCCTACTGGAACTACAGGCCAAAGTCCAGCCCAGCTTCTGATGCATCGGCAACTCCGAACACGCTTGGATGTGCTACATCCAGATAGACAAACAACAGGCATTGCGGCACTCCCTCAAGATATGGAGAATATGCGAATCTTCACTGAAGGAGCAGCAGTCTGGGCAAGGCAGTATGGAGTAAAGAGGCCTAAATGGATGCCAGCAGTGGTCACTGATGTGTTAGGGAGGAATATGTACCGTGTCAGTTTTAAAGAAGGGCTTGGACAAACAAGACACATAGACCAACTTCGGAAACGCTATGAAAGAACACCTCAACCAGAGGATGCCTCGGAGAGACCATCTTCACAAGTTAAATCGGCAAGATACTCAGTTAAAGACCTTGTGACACATCAGAGAGCAGGACCACTTCAACAACCAATACTAACACCTCTGGCAAGAGGAGACCACGAGCAGCAACCAGTAGAAAACCCCCAACCACAGGAACAGCAACCAACAGCACTGATAGACAACACAGATCAACAACCAGCAACACCAGAATCATGGCCTCTCCTGAGGCCACGGAGACAGTTGCGTACTCCTGTGTACTTGAGAGATTATGTGTAGAGATCTAGGAGGGGAGGAATGTAATATACTCTATAGCAGGGATGTGTATAGGTTAAGTTGGTCAATCTGGACTGAACTGACTAGAGTAGTCATAGCAGAAAATATAGGTAACTGGTTCCGTTTTAAGGTTTATTCTCGGTGTTTGTTTGGTGTTAAGAAGGTGCGCGAGTTATGTGGTTAGGGTACAAGATTAAATATATATGTGTATGTGTAAGGACACAACACAATTATTATTTTTAACTTGGGGTATTTTCACGTACATTTTCTACACCAACTTATTTGATCAACACACGGCCCACCTTAGAACATTTAAAAAACCCTGCCGCCCAGCCGTAGATTCAAAACTGTAAAATAGGACAACCTAATTTTATCATTTATACATTTTAACTTTTTCTTAACACCTCAGAGTGAAAGTATTTTGTCAATAAAATATAACTCGAGATTTTTATAAATGTCGTTTCATTACCCCTTGAAACAAAAAAGTGGTCACAATACAATATGTCTGTTTGTCCGTCTATCTGTCTGTCCACCTATCTGTTTGTCCGTCTATCTGTCTGTACCTCGGGCTAGAGCTGAAACTATTTTACCGATTGGGCTAGGACTTGGTATCTGGGGTTTTTATAAGGTGTCTCTCCCCCTTCCCCCAATGCGGGTTTTGGAATTAAATTATTTAACCCAAAATTTACTGAAAAGCAAAAAGAGGAAAATATAAATTTTCTTGAAATTCTCTTTAACGATTTTGATTAATGTATACATATAGACCCTGTTTATCACAATCAAACAAGCTGAAAATTCTCCTTTTCTCATGATACTGACTTTAAGGGTACTTTAAATAGAGGAAACTTACCAGTTATCATCATTTCTTCGTAACTCTTTGAGATACGAAATAGCTTATGGTTTTGAATTTGTGATACTATTAAAGATAAATATTTTTTATTTTAAATATATTTTTATAGAACCAAAAGTTTCTGAGTTATAAGCAAATATGTATACTTTTTAATTCATATCTTTAAAAATTAATTTGATTCTTATGCTTTTTTGGTAGGTAAAATTAATTCTCTTTTTTCAAGTTTTCTGTAACAGTTTTCCTAGTTCCTGATGCCATAGAATAAGTTACAGTGTATATTATTTCATTTATGATATTTGGTTCAATGTTTCTATAACTATGTATAGGCCTATTATTTCACTTCACAAATCTTACGAGTTTTTACTAAATGTCTATTTTAAGATAAAAGAGGTAGAAATACCGTGCGTTGCATCGTACCATTTACTAATCTGCATTGGCGTTTACATATTTTTTATTCATCCGTTATTGTCTCAGTAGACTGAATTACCGATGATGGCGAGATCGAGACTAGAATCTCGGTTGGGTTCACTAGGATGTGTTTTTCTCAAATTATATGCATCACAGTGGTCTTCCCATCCCTTCCTCACGTAAATTCGGGAGCAAGTCCCTGTTCCTACCTCTTAAATTAAACCATAAATAATCTGGTGTTAAACGTAATTTTTTTAATATTTTTTTTTGTCAATACGAAGACTCAAAATCTAAACTTTTAATACAGTGTGTTTACAAGACCCTATGGTCTAGTGGTCAGAGTTTCTAGTTACAGATTCAGAGGTCTCGGGCTCTATCCGCGGTGCTTCCAAAAATCTATCTGTGAAATAGTGGGTCTGGAACAGGATACAACTCAGACTCTGAAGACAAATGATGGGCTACGTGAATAAATAAGTAGCATTTTCGTCTTATAAAACTGAAATAAACTGTCAGAAGGTTCACTGTGCTGACCACATGACATATCCTATCTCAAATGTTGGCACTATCAAGGCTAACGGCAGTGGCCGCTTGGCAGTTATAGGTGGCTTGCGGTCTCACACCAAGGAGTTTGAAGGGCTATAAAACACCAATTGAGCTAAAAAAAAATGTATTTATTTTAGCGCCGCGTCTTAATACCTATTAAGTCTGTAACCATAATAAATAACGCTATAGTGTTCTAGGCAAAGGAAGGCTGAATTTTGAGAAGGTATACCTGCATTCATGTCTCTACAGAGAGGGAAGGGCAGCAGAACAATTTGGCCCGGGCCTCACATTCTCGGTGACCTCAAATGTACACTTGTGATGTTAAAATTAATTTTGTTATAGTTACAAACAAAAAAATACACCCGACAGGTTTTAAAGAATGTGACGTTTATAATACAAAGTTACACAGGCCAAGCAAGCTATCTAGCAAACGCACTATCATTAACTTGTAGTTTTTGTTATACACATTTGATTAGATCCTTAAATACATGTCAAATAATTTTTATATATATAGTGACATCCCTGTGGGTTAAGTTTCTTACCATCAGACTAAACTCGTGATTGAAGCACGTGATGCTGGACTTTGTTGAGAGTGTTAAAACATTGAAAGCCTCATTGCTGACATTCAGCAGTTTTGTGAACAATGGGATGCTCTCTTGAATGAGGCCAAATTGGTAGCGCTGAATTAAAATATTGGTACATAATCTCCATTTACCTGTAGTTTCTGCCACAAGCTTTGTAATGATTCTGATGTTGAGCTTGAGCAAAATTATAGAATCAATGTCGTCTTTCTCACTGTACCCTCCATAATGTCAGGTCTGAGAAGGCGGTTTAAGTCATTCAATATAATGTGTAGCCTGTTTGAGTTTCTTTGTAAATTTAATGACCACAGATTGAAAATTTACGTAAATATCACTGTATCTGTTTGATGAGATTATTTTTCTAAAGCGAATACATTCCGTCAACTTTAAATTGAATTGTAAGCCAAATGCATTAATTCAAAATATACTCCAACTTGTACTTCTTGGGGAAATGAGGGTGCGAGAGGGGGGGGGGCTCAAAATTGGAAGTGGCCCGGGCCTCTCTTGACCTCTGTGAGGGCCTTTTACACTGCATCTGCGTGGAGTAAAAGTGGAAAATAATTTTGTAAAAACCCCTTTCAATATAACCAAACGAGATTAGAAACCCGATATATTTCTAACCAGCACTCTAGTCTAGTAAGAAAGTGGCTCCTTAAACCATGTGGACGCTGAAACATGTATTTAAAATTATTATGTTTGGTACTAATATAGATGTAGTGAAGTGGAGGCCTGGTGAGCAATTAGTACATAAATTATTATTTCAAAACGTGGTGTGTTTTTACAGTATATATTCTCTAAAAAGAAAATTTATAAGATCTTACAAAACGTATTTCTCTCGATATAATGTGCTTTATTTCATGTTTCTCCTTTGAAAATACCACCTCTGAGACATCTGGTACGCGCCTGTGCTCTTTCAGTCTTATATTTATTATATCCTTTACGTCAGAGTTATTCTCAGGAGATGTAAAGGTTTGCCTTTCCCTTCTCTTCCTCCCACCCTTCTTCCTCTTCTATTTATTCGCCGAACACGTCCTTGAGTGCAGGGTAGGGGGTGTGTACTGTACTTGTTAGTTGCGAGAAGTGGAACTGTGTTTGATTGTTCATACACGCTGGAACAGAATGTCGCGTTTGTTCTTTGAACTCTTTTCAAAATCTTGGATTTTCAGTCAGTCAAACTTTTTAATAAGAAAACAAGATTGTAAGAAAACTTATGATTGTGCTAAAAGTATATTAATATTTGACTTAGAAATATATATTTTTTTATTTAACTTGCAATGACACTAAAAACTCGTTTATCCAAATCGCTACAATTTGGAATATTTGATCAATTAAAAAAAAGGGTTTTATTGGCAAAGTGTCTAAGGCGTCACTCTCGTGTTGGATTGTCCTACAAATGCCGGGAAGAATGAGGTTCAAATCTCGGTTGGGTCTTCTTAGGGTGGTTTTACTAAATGCGGGTATATTACCTCTAAAATTATTTCTTCATTCCTTCCCCATTAGAGTACTTATCATATATCTGTATAAATTTAACAGGTAGTAAAGCTCAGTGATGAAAAATTAGAAGGTTGCATTAATACAAATTGAAAGCTCAGATACATTTTCTATCACCACGTCCTACTATCTGTTCAGGTCTCACGGGTGTATGGCAATCAATCTAAAAGGGTATTAATGAGGATGGAATCATTTTTAGAGGTAATTACCCGCATTTGTCTAGAAGGAGAAGAAGAAATCATCTAGGGAGAAAAAACTCAGTAGACACGACCGGGATTATAACCCCAATCTCTAGGTCATTTATAGATCAGGCTAACACGATAATAACATCTTAGGCCATTCTGTCATTGAAGCGGGTCCAACCAAATCATGTCTTACTAAATACTTTAAAGTTGCTCTACAAATGCTGTTACTTATTTATCTTTTATCTTTTTAACAAATCGTCTCTTTGTAACAAAATAATATCACATCTTTTATACTGTACCAGGTAAATAAAATGTGTTATTTTCACGACCAATTTCGTATTTTATTTTGTTTTCTTTCTTAGAAATGAAAAATTTCCAAAATTACGAATTATCCGGATTGGGAATGTACTCATCAAACTCAAATAAACGTGATTTTAGTGTAGGCCTATGTTAAATAAATGGTACGGAACTCCGCACAGACTTTCTCGCTCTATTGTTTAAAAATGGAGATATTTACTTAACATTTGTAATATATTATGTGAAAAGAAATAATATACACAACAAACCCAAGCATAAAATGTACTACATTTATATTTAAAAAAATTGAGTCCTTGTTTAAAATTTTGTAATTTTATTTTAAAGAATTAATGTCCTCATTTGTATGTTTGGATGAAAAAAAAGGATCAATATTGGATCCACAAGGGCCAACACTTCGTATTAAAATTTTAACTTAAGGTTAAAATTTTCGACATTTTATTAGGTGTTGCAAATCTTCATGTTATCACATTGATATTAAATTCCTTATTTATAAATTTTGACCAATAAAAAATGTAAATATTGACTATTGAGCCCAAAGTGGAGATAGATTATTGTTTTAAAAACATTTCTCTTAAGAGGCTTAGGAAAAACAGCATATTTTTTATAGACTTAGCTATATTTAATTACTCTTATGGCATTGGAGAATTATTTCGTTAAAACTTAAGTAGTGTCTTTTTACAATTAAGGCTCACAAAATTGTATTAATATATTTGCAAATATCTCAGAAAATGTTGCTTTTATATAAAAAATATTTCATATAATAGTTTTTTATTTTAAATAATAATACAATTTTGAAATGAAAAGTTATTTAGTATCTCAAATAATTGCTTCTGTAAAGTACCTTAAATACCATTTTCATGGGAAAATGAGAATACCCAGTTTATTTATAATCTTAATCATTGCCTAGATACGAATTTTAATCAAAATCATTAGAGTCGATTTTGAGAAAAACAACGTTTTCTCTTTTTGTCATTTATTAAACTATTCTTAATTTTAAGTTTAAACAGACACACAGACAGACGGCATTGCAAATACCTCTTTTTAGGGTTCGGGGGCTCATGAGACGTCGACATCCATCAACATTTCAGGTTAGCTTTTTTTTCGGTCGCAATACTTTACCTTTTGTTTTCGATAAGTTAAAAAATATGTATATTTGTGAATAGCTTGAAAGTGATTGGTTTTATAAAAAATATACTTAATTTAAAATATCTGTATTATAAATAGACCTACATATTTGTAACGATAAGTAATTCCATATCTCAAATAGTTTAGGAGATATGATAAAAAAATATAATTCACGCATCAGACTGGAGCCTTTAAATTATTTTTTCTAAAATATTGGGGGTAGCCATTTTGTTTAGAATATCTATAAATGTTTATAAATGAAATTTAATCAAAATTGTTAGCGCCTATTTTGAGAAAATCAACTTTTTCTCTTTTTGCTCTTCAGTGACCTACACTTAATTTTAGGGTTAAATATCCAATTCCAAAAAAACCATTGCGGCAACCCTATGAAAACTCTAGATACCAAATTTTAGCCCAATCAGTAAAATAGTTTAGGCTCTAGTTGGAGGTACAGACAGGCAGACGGAAATTAAAAAAACACTTTTCCGGACTCAGGGGGTCATGAAACGTCGACATTCATCAAAATCTCGAATAAGATTTTTTTGGCTATTACAATACTTTCTCTACCTGTAGGATAACGAGAAAGTAAAATTTAACATATAGGTTATTCGATATAAATATATTCTAAGAAAGGATTCTGGTCATCAAGTTTTTATCCGTGATGTATTTATTCTTAGACGGTGAATAAAAGCCATCCATACCACACTAACACCCGCAACGGTGGTCATGTGGGTGAGGCGTAATAGACAGGTTTGTAGGAGAGGTCAAGGTTTGAATCTTAGCCGGGTGTAATGAAGGTAATTCCCCCTATGTGATTTGTTAATCACCGAGGTTTTCCTAGCATTCTCTCTTCAAGCAAATACGAATTCATTTGCTCTAGAAATACAACCTTTCTCATCCATACACCTTAGGTTATGCAGTTGATAGCCCTTTTAACTAAATTAACAACAACAAAATACCATTTCTATCTACCTAAGGGGTCCGAAAACGTTTATTAATAAGGTAAGGACGAGGCAGTTATTATTTTAAAGGGCATGTAGTTAGTCGCATCTGCCTGATGGAAGATTGTAAAAGCATTTCGGTTCAAGTCCAGTTGTAGCTATAACTCCTACCTTCCCGTCACAGGTAAACCAGATCAGACAAATATAAAGCTTCATACCCTTTTTCCGCTGATTTGGGTAAAGTAATAGTAACTTAAGAAGGCTTAACCAATAATACTTGACAATTTTTCACAACCAAACATCTATATTTCAAAACTGCATACATGTTTAGGCCCTCTATATTACAGATAGAAAAGTTACTAGATCTATTTTTACGTATTGGCACTTATTGTCTTATGATCTGCAGCTGTCACTTTTTTATAAATATTAACAATACCTATAAAATAACATTGATAATATAGTTAAATTTCATCAGTGTTTACCGCAAACAAAATTTGTGTACGTTCTAAGAGTTTCTTCCTACCAATATTCTGATATAGTTTTTCTTTCGCGTCTGTTGCAACTTTTTTTTTTTTTTACTTAGCGGGGGTCCATGAAAACATTATAAGCGCTGCTGTATTGTTCATTTTGTAGAAGGAGTGATGTACAAATAAGCCGTAGCCTAAGGTTACACGTCAAAACTTCCAAAAATTAATTAATTAAAAGTTTCTAAGGAATATGCACTTTCTCTACTAGCTAATGAGAAAGGTATTACTACTTGGATAGCTGTTGAGAATAGCAAGGGAAAGCACTCCTAGAGTATAATAAGGTAGTAGGCCTGTGTTTGTATGCACACTTTCAAGGGAATGGGTTTGAAGTTTTATTATATTATATAACTGATTTATTTTTATTTAATTAGAGAAAAAAAAATAACTCAGCTTTTTCCCCCATTTCAATACTGTACATTTCTAGGCTATCCTAAATTAATCACGCTATTTGAGAAAGAATAAGGAAGTTATACTTCAAGTTAACTACTACGGCAAGTTTTTAGTAAATAAAAACCTGTGGTGTGAATATTAAGTGTGGAATTATAGTTTTCCATAACGCAACGGCAAATTAAAGCAAGTATTAAGTAAACTTGACTGTGTATAATTAGGTTTGTAACAAATCAATGAACTCAGAATGGTTATACACATTTCCTGTAGACGATTACTGGTTAATTTCCTTAAAATTCATATTTTTCATCCTGTTCCAATGTTGTTTAGATTTTTTTAGTTATCGGTATTAAAGTCCATGAATAAAACATAATTAAATAAATAAAAAAACTCTTAGATGGCCCCATGGTATAAGGAGTCACTCTTGCAATAGATTGTACTGTCGATGATGGGGAGATAGGGCTTTGATACCGGTTAGTTGTACTGAGGGTAGTTTATCTTAAATATTTTTTCTACTCTTCCTTCATGAAAATGCAGGTACAGATAATCTAAATTCAACCTTTCTAATCCCTAAAACATTATCAATACATGGGTGTATGGACCTAACTGGTAGTAAGACGTGGGGCTAGATAACAGTCCACGCGTAAAAATAACTAAATCACAATTCTTTAGTTTAAAAAAGTTAATCATAAATAAACTGAATTAGTGGGCACATATACCAAATCTAAATGTCGTCTAGTTTGTTTGTTCCGGGGATAGGGAGGCTGGGGTTGGAATCCCGATCAGAATCATTGACGGTGGTTTTTCCTTTGATGTTTCACACTCTCCTGCGCAAAAACAGATACATTTTCTCTCAATTCTACCGTCGGAATATGTACACCATTAGTGTAGTTAAAAGCGGATGTTCTGAATACATTTTTACTAAATTTAAATGAATATAATATAATATAATATAGTTAGTTATTTCTACTGTATAATTAGGTATTTTGGAAGAGATGAGTAAATACATTTCACACTAAAAAGAGCATGTCCATATGAAAATGTGCTTTAGACTCATATTAATATATTATATATTAATATCCAAGGACGAATTAAACTTTTTCTATTCGTGTGTTTAAATAATCTTGTATTTAATGATGACTGAGAGCTCACTAAATACATTGGTTTTATTTTAATTACCGCGTCTTACTAACCGTTCGGGTTATACGCTTATGTATTAATTACGCTAATGGTTATTGTGATTAGGAAGTCTATATTTAGAAGAAGTGTGCCCGTATTTTGATAAAAGAGATTGTAAAACTGATTTTTAAAACCACCCTCAGTACACACGACCGGGATTCAAACCACGATCTCTCGGTCATCGGCAGTCTAGTCTAACACAAGAGTATCGGGTAAGATCACACAGCCTTCTAAACGTTTAAATAGATAGTGGAAATTTTTGTTGCGTGACCACATTAGATCATTAACACCATTTTGCTAAGTGGTAATGCATGAATATTATATGTAGGTCTATTGTGTATGTACTTTATAATTTAATTCCACAAGAAAATTTAGTTAATATGAGCTGATGAAAATATGTTAATTCAACTAGAGATCTTTTTATTGTTTTGAGCTACTGTCTACTTTTTATTTACGAACCAGTTAATTTATCGCTTTTTTCATTTTGGTTGGAAAATATTTCATTTTAAATTAATGTGTTGGTAATCATTGTTATTTTACTCCACAGAATACCCGTATTTTTTTAATGAATATTATCACTTTATTTAGTACTTTTATATATTCTTCAGCATACAACTTGCCCAGAAGCTAAAGTTCCCGGGGATGGGTTCGGAATATTGTTTTGTTCTGTCCCGATGAGATGAGATTGTGGCTTTAGGTATTATGAAGGTGATAATGGGTTTGATGGTGTAAAACCAGTATAAACACTTAAGCCTAACTTAAGACTAACTAACCAAAGCCTGTTGATCGTTGGAGTAGTTAGCCTTTAGGTAGGTACCAGCCGGGAATCGAATCCTGGACTTCAGATTTTTAAGTAAGTCTATAAGATGTGTGTAGGTATAATCAGTTGTTTAATAAATTGCACGTTAAATACTTCAAATACATTTTTTTTAAATCTTAATCCAGTATTACAGTAGATTATCTAAAATGGGAATCAAGCTCACAGTTGAATATAATAAGACACTAAATGGCCTAACTTTCACTTTCTTAAGGCAAGGTTATAGGCCTATTATCATTATACTTAAAAACATACCTACATGGGTGGTCACGTGGTCTAAGGCATCTATCTTGCAATATACTTTACTGCCAATGATAGGGAATATAAGGATCGAATATCAGCTGGGTGTTATGGGGCTGGCCTACCACATATGATATATGAGTGTGTTTTTCCTATACTCTCTCCTAGCTAATGTGGGTCACTTTCTTTAAGATAATTTATTCGTGTCTGACACCTAAATTTCTAATAAATATTTTGTTTAACTGAATAATTAAAAACACTTAAAGACTTACTTTTGTAGCATCACTTATTACTAACTGTTCAGGTTATACGCATATGTACTAAACATTCTAATGATTTAGGTATGAGAAAGGTTAAATTTAGAGGAAGTGTGCCCACATTGGCGTGGAAGGATAGTGGACAACTTTTTTAAACTCTCCTCAGTACAGCTGACAGATCTGAACGCCGATCTTCCTCTCATTGGCTGTCTAGTTTAACACGAGAGTGACGCCTTATACCATGCTGCCAGTGAAGCCTGTTTAAATATTTATTAATCTAGGACGGAGCACAATACTAAACATCCAACCTTAACTACGGTAGTATTTTGGTAAAAAGCTTTGTATCTGTTACTTTTTTTATATTATTAACGCCTATAAAATAACTATAACAGGGTAAAATACTATCGATGTTAACGACATAGAAATACAATATACTAGGTTTTTTTCCTGAAGGGTCCTTCTATTCAAAATCCTACTATATAGCTCTATATCATAACTAGTGATCGAATTCTTACACAAATATAATTATTATTTTCAGTCCTCAATAAATGACACTGTTCTCATAGTTCTAAAACAATTTTTATAAATACTTGGCCATGATAGTGGGTTATTAATATTAGAAAACAATCCTTGCTCTTATGTTTTATTTGTTCTTCATCTTACTACCCATTCGATATTTGCAAATTTACACTAGTGGGGAAAGGATTAAGTGTACCCCCATTTGCTTAAATGAAAGGGGAAAAATCAATTAGGAAAAACCAGCTTCGTTGCTCTACATCAAAAGGGGATTCGAACTTATATGCCACCTTAGTCATCAAAATAGACAAAACGAGACTGACACCTGCTGAGTGATGCAAAATATTTTAATTTCATTCAATGGTTCCCATGTTTGTATTTCCTTTTTATGGTATTTAATATTAATGGATTGATATAAACGATGTTGTGTCTATTATGGGTATATGTACATATTATTATTTTGTTTTACCCATTTATTCATGTGCTATACAATTGTTTTTCCCCATTCTATTCATCAGAGTTCACATATCTGCATTTTTATTTGACATCAATTTTGTTTGGAATTAAATAGTGAGTAGGTAGTTTTAATTATACGTTTCATTACAGTATCAAACAATAACTACCTTTATTCAGCGTACTAATTAAATCAACATTGTATTTTGTATTACTGTTAAAATGTTTGTATATACCCGAGAATTTTATATTAATTTAAATATTGTAATCATCTGATGCAGCAACTTTACATCCAAAGCGGGCTGGCAGCTTCCAAACAGCCCGGGAATATAAATATGACGACCCTAAACATATTCATAAACACAACCGAAGCTATACTCAAGTGTAAGCTGAAGTGGTGGTTCGAAGTATTTATATTTTTACTATAATTATCATTAAATTTAATCCCAAGGCCATTTTGGATGTATCATCGATAGTTAAGTCGCTATTAAGTTTTCTTAGAAATCAGCTTATACTTTCTACTAACATAATCAAAATTGCATATAAATCGATGGAAGTCAATTTTTGGATTACTTATGTTTGTGTATAATTGTGAAGAATTACAAGGCAATAACTGTTAGTATTCACTAAAACAATATTCTTTAAAGTTTGGCTTTAGAAATTGTTTATAAATAACTTAAAAAAACTGGTTATTTTTATAAATAGTTTGCCAACGGATATCTTCACAAATAATGTATTCTGGGCACCTTCAGATTTACTTATTGGAAATTTTTGTATAAATATTTAATAAAAACAATAATTCTGAGTTGTATGAATATAGCTTTATTTTAATTTAAAGTAGTCCCGGCAGCCAAATCAAATGGGCCCACCAGGATAACTCCTAATTTCCCGACAACCTAGTTCCCTCCTGGTTACGTTCCATTATGCTCATAAGGAATTTGGGGGGAGGGCATGGAGGGGCAGTTGATCCCCCCCACCTCCCCGCAACCCCCGTTCACCATATTTATAGGACAGTAAAAACACTAAATATAAGTTAACAACGACAAGCATTATTCACTTTTGACTCTAACAAATTTCTTATGGAACTCTCTGGTTCATCTGTTATAAATAATGTACGAAATAATGTTATTTCAATAACGTAAAAAAAGTAATATTAGTGAAAGTTAAACATATTATGTAAGTGGTTTAAAACAACACTTATTTTAAGTTGCGGCCAATCTCAATCGTAATCTCTGGAAATGGGTCCAAAGGTTGTTTACCATCTCCGACAGCCAATCGCAACTACCCTCGGTTGATATCTTATTATTATGAGAAAAAATATATATATATATATAAATTATTATGAAATTTAAATATATATATATATATATATTTCATAATAATAAGATATCAACCGAGGGTAGTTGCGATTGGCTGTATATATATAAATCGAGTTGTTCGTCTGTCTGTAATAATAATTTTTGTGAATGTATTTGAGACGATTCTTCAAAGGTATTTCAAGCTGTAATCTGATTCTAATCCGGTCTTCTTTAAAATGATGTTTGAATTTAATCCTTTTCTGTTGACAGTTACTTCCACTATCTTGATTTTACTGGTAAGGAATACCCCCGAGCTACCCCAGTAAGAATCCTTCCCTGGTTCAACGTTTGCCTCCCATAAAAAACGTCAACTTTCTTGTAATTACATAAAAATTAACCAAATAATCCCCCAGGAAAATTCAAAAGAAATAAATTTTGCATTTCAATCGGTTAGATTCTGTAAATTCATAATTATATAGTATTGTGATGGATTCCGTGGAATATTGGAAGAGTCCATGTTAAGACATTCATTTCAATCACTCTTTTAATATTTTTTTCCGTTAGACAGGTAATTTAATCTCTTTGTACAAGTTCTATTTAGCTTTCTACAATATTTCACTAGCGAGTTTAATTATTTCCCTACTTTTCTTATAGAATACTTTTTATCTAACATTTTTTTCTTTTCTTTTTCGCTATTTTCTATGTCTCTTTCTTCCACTCTCAATGTATTTGGTTCTTTTGTTTTCTTTCAATCTTTTGCTACAGACCTTGTCTCGTCTTCTTTTCTCTTTCCAAGTGCACGTCCCCTTCCCCCACCCTCCTCCACCTCGATTCTCCCCGGACTCCAGCGCCAGCCTCTTCTGAACCTGTTCTTTAACCACCACTGAAAGTCGTATATCTTGATAAAAACCTGGAAGCCTCCCGGATCGGGTCGAGACGTATAGCCGGGTTCAAGTGCGAGCGACCCTGGGCGCTACAGGGATAGGGTCATGAGACCAGGTATCGTGCAAGCGCTGGGTTCTCTTGTTTATGTACATTGAACCCTAATCAAATCAAGAGATCTTTGATACTTGATGGAGAAGCGCCCTTAACTCTTGGTCACTACGCGTGACATGAATTATTAGCGGGGCTGTATAAGGAGACCTTTTACTCTTTGTTTACCCTGAAGACAAACATTTGTCTAGCTCTACTTTGTTGCTTGCTTAAAAGGAAAATGATGCGACAAACTGACCATATCGTTTGTATTCTACTTTAACGCTTTTGAGGCCACCGCCCACTTTAAGGTACTATCCAATGTTCGTAGAAACTGTTTTATCTGACAGAAAATATACTAGATCTACTTTTACGTATTAAAAAGTCAGATCGTGTTATCAAAAGCTGTCAATTTTTAAATATATTATTGATTCCTATAAAATAATATATATCCACTTTGGTGGCCTCATGGTCTAATATGCTACTCTCCTAATAGATTAAACTGGATCAGACGGGGATATCAATGTTTGAATCTCGTAAGGGTGAATTAAAGGTGTTTTTTTTCGAAAATTGTTTTCAACTGTCCTTTCACGCAAATGGGGGTACATTTACTATATGACCTCCCTAATCCCTAAAAACATTAGCGTAATTTGTACATAAGCGTATTATCTGAAAGAGTAGTAAGCCACGTTGCTAAAAAGCATAATATAGCAAAATATTATCAATTTTGACCGTTAAAAAATATTTGTATTTTATAAACTTTTTTCCTATGATAGTTGGTCTGTAATAATAGCGTGTGTACAAGAAAAATATTAATAACTATACTAACCTGATTATTTAGAGTAAGAGGGCTATCATTTTGTTTTATAGCTTTCTCGTTTTCCTCGTATTCCTACACACCCAGGCTGATCGCACATTTATACTACTAGGGAAAGGGTAAGGAAGATATAATTTAGAATAAATGTACTCACATTTGTCTTTACGTAAAGTGAGAAACTGTCCGAGTATACTGATTTTTTTTCATAAATGGCTTCCCAATCTTTATTAACGTTAATTTTAATGCATTTTCTCTAATTCTACTAGCCTAGTCCCTACAACATCATCTTAATCAATAAGTAGTAGTAGTAGTAGTAGTAGTAGTAGAAGTAGTAGTAGTAGTAGTAGTGGATCGTTGCAGCAATGGCTGCATATCATCGAGATCAAATATAGGCCTATTCAAAGCTTTTTATACTGAAAAAATATGTAAATTAGGCTTTATTTGACTTCCTAGTAAGAGTTTAATTCGTCTAAAGGCTACAAACTTACCATAGCTTTTGAGATTCCGGTGTTAAGATTCTATGATATGATTCAAAATTATATCAATAACCATAAAATAACAGAAATAATAAATTGAAATGATATCAATGTTGGCCGCTAGTAAATATGTTTGGAATTTCTCTACTGTTCTTCCAACCAAAATCAGGGTATTGGCGTAAATTAGGCATATTTTTTCCTCCTCTTCCCACCACGCTGATAATTATAAAATTACCCCTCTCCCATCCCTCTATCTATTTTTTGCACCATACTAATTAAGAAATAATTGAGTTAATAATATGTTTAGCCAAAGATAAATATTTTACTAACCAATAATATACAACTATGTACAAATCAGGTTTTTATGATATTGTAAACAAAGAATGGTTGTACAGGTAAGCTACTGTACATACAACAGAAAAGCTGATCATTCACTAGGAAAGGCGGGGTTTTTTCTCTGGAGGTTACTATTTTTGACAACATCTTGGACAACACTAGTCTTTAAAATGAGTGTCCATTTTTTCAAAATTGGTTCAATTGTTTTAAGGTAATTTCAATTACTGAAAATAGGCTTATCAAATGATAACCATAATACGTTCAAAGAAAACGGGAAATCAGACACGGTGAAAATAACCCATGGCATTAAATGAAATTATTCAAATAAATAATTGCAAATACTATCAGTTGATTTACTTTTAAAGTTATGTAAAAAGAGAGCAGAACAGATTTTTTACATAACAATATTAATATTCTATGTTTATAATATATTCTTCAAAATTAATCTTAGTCACATGTAATTGTTAGGTCTCCAGCCATAGTTTCGTTGGCATTTACATGTACACACCATTTTTATTCTTGGGCTCGTTAAAATTTTCTTAAGGATCGAGAAAATAAAGAACATAGCAGTTTAGGAAGTCGGGTTCTTGAAAATATACTATTTTCCAACATAGCCCTAATAACTTGTAGTTCAATATATTAGATTTTAGTAGCGATATAAAAGATAATTAAAGCTTAATTATTTTGTTTGTGAGGTAAAATATTTAAAGTAATGTAAGTTATTACAAAGATATTTTTATCAATTACATATTTCAAAATGACACCCGTAATTTTTAGTTTCAATATTTTGGTTTATATTATAATTGTAATATAAAATTAACATAAATTGTTCTTAAATTATTGAGCTGAATACAAAAACCATAAAAGGCATTATCGACCATTTTACATTAACAATTATTATGAAAATTTTACAATATGGCTACCTTTGGAAGCTATGATATTAAAGCTATAAAATAATTTTATAATCAAATGAAAAAGCTATAAATATTACATTGTTTTGGCATATTTTATTTAGCGAAAATATTCACACAGATATTAAGGAGTTTATTCGTAATATTGCGTGAATATCCGGATTATTTGTATATCTACGCAGAGAGCGGAAATATTTGAGAATATAATATTTGTGCATCACCTCATTTTTACTAATATTTAGTTTATTACTTTACAGAACAAATTTAAGCTAATGAGTACGTGTAGTAATAAAAATCTAGTCTTGTTTGTTTTCCAGGGGTGAGGCTGGGGATCGAATCCCTTATGGGAATACTTAATTATTTTTTCCTCCTCACAAATGCAGAAACACTTTCTCGTTATACCTTACTCATTCCTATCACATCAGAGTGGACGTACGAACATCCCGGCAGTAAAACACCGAGCATGGATAGAATAAATTAAGTAGCATGAGGAAAAATATTATATCAAAACCTTCTTACTTCTGAAGAGTTTAAATACTTTTATCCAGGGAGTCAGCCATATTTTTTCTAGAGATGGGGTTAGGGATTATATCACGTGCATGCACTTTCTGACAGATTATATCAGTAAATTACTTTAAAACTTACCTAATTTTAGAACAAACACAATACCCAGTCCCCCGGCCTTTGATTCATCCCTGTGAAAGGATAAGCCTCAAATTCACTATGATATACATTTCTCGACTATGTAAGGAACGAACCTGGTATCTTTATTTCTGTACGTTGAAACTATTTAGTCATATATAAATTATATGAGGGGAAAGAGGGGGTAGGTTGAGGTGTATCTTTACTTTGTTTTGTTTTACGTAATATTACCCATCAAAGCTATTTCACTACACTACTAATAGATTAGATAGAAACTATAGGAAATACCCTAGCATTTGCGTAAAGGAGGAGTGATAAACCATATAGGAAAAACCATTCTTTGTACATCTGGTCAGGATTCGAACCCCTACCTTCCCATCACCACCAACCCGGGCTCAAGACTAGGTCATATTGACGTTTAGTCTGCCTACTTACAGGTGCGTGTATCACTTTTAGTTATTTTTGGTAAAAAAAAGTATTGGGGAAGATACTGACCAAAATTTAAATAATGTAAGGGCACAACGTCCCCCCTATCTCCCTCACCCTTCTACCCTAAACAGGATTGTTCTTATTATAGAGGGACAACCGACCTATTATAAGGAGCTATCCCCATGTTTCCAGGTAACTGTGTGTGATAACGGCGAGCCAGCCCTGACTTCCACCACCACGGTGGTTGTAACCGTGGAAGATGTGAATGATCACGCTCCTCAGTTCGCACAATCCTTCTACAAGGTCAACATCCCCGAGTCGGCCAATCACGACACGCCGTTGTTTCAGGTACTGGCTATCAACCAATAAAAGCGTAAGTCTGGTCCTAAAGTTATATCTTTTTTTTATCACCAAGTATTAATACCTGTTCAGGCTAGAGGCTATTATTACAATACTTTAATGGTGTAGGAACGATACAGATCTCATTTGAGAGGTAATCTACTAGCATTTGGTTGGAAGGAGAGTGTGAAACCATTTAGTAAAAAAACTCCCTAAATAGACCTGACCATGATTCAAACCCCGATCTCCCCACCCTAACTAGGCCAGTATAACAAGAGATTGAAGTCTTAGACCATTCGGCCACTGAAGAGGGTAGGTTGTATCTAATAAAACAAAACTCAAAAGGGGGTGAAAGGGAACGCAAGATAAGGTCTGTATTTTCATAACAAAAACACATATTTGACCAAAATAAGTAAAATATTGCTTGGTAAAATACGTTTAGTTTAATTTACCACACATATTAATCTCAAACATTTTTTGACATCGTTACAGAAATTAATGAGAAAAGAGGAACATTTTTGTCCACTAAAGAGCAAAACAACCGATTTCATATTTCGAATATATATAATAACTCATAAACTATTGATTTTATAAAAATATATTTCAAATAAAAGATTTGAATTTTTTAATTGCACTACAACTTCATATTGAAAAGTTATTTCGTATCTCAAATAGTTGTGGAGATGGTCAGTTGGAAATTTCTGCTTAAATAAAGTAGCCTTAAAGTCATATTTATGGGAAAATGAGAATGGCGACTTTTTTTAATGGTAATCAGTGATCAAATATAATATTTAATCATAATTATTATGGAATTTGAAAGAGGACTCTTTAAATGAAGAGAAAAATCAATGTTGAAATTCCATTGGATACCCATGAAAGGTATTAAAATGTTGTTGAGATCAATATATGCGGAAAATCAATCACAAAATGTATCTACTAGACTACTAGAGCAACAATTTATTTATTTTAGACAAAAAGGTTTTTTTGTTATAAAAACTGTAAAACAAATGGACCTTAGCTCATGTTTACTTTAACACCCCTTTAAAGGTTAACACTCTCTACCTAAGAAATCAATCTAGGTTTGGGTTCAAATTAAATTAAGTATTATTCTATCATACGAAGATTATTAAAAGTAACAATTTTACAACACAGATAAAAGTTTTTTATATGTGTTGAGTTGAATTAACGATGACTGAAAAAATTAATCTACCTTGGGTTCTGGAAAGAGATTTTTTATGGCATTTTAAGTACTGATTGCACTTGACCATCAAATTATGTATGAAACAATTTCACTCATTTTGAGCTGTTAAAATATTACGCTAGGTTTGACATAACTATTTTTAATTTACTTTTTAGCACCGTGTCTTTCTACCCGTTTGGGATATTCACTCTGGTATTAATTACACTAGTAATTTAAGGGCTGAAAAATCTTATATTTAGATTAAGTGTAAACTCATTTGCATAGAGGGATATTGGAAAAACATTCAGTAAAAAACACCACCTCAATATACCTGACCAAGATCTTAACCTTGATCTCTGTTATCAGCAGTCCATTCTACCGCAAGAGTAACGCCTTAGACCATGCACCCAACGAAGCGGGTTTTGATATAATTACTTTTGATCATATTTTTGACATACAATTATTTTGTTTCAACAGTTGAGTTTTATTTTCACATTCAAAATTAATTTAAAACCTTTTTTATTTATATTAAATGAATGAGTATTTTGTGTATCCGCCATGCCTCATGATTGTTGCGTGTTATCTACCTCACGCAGAAGTCTGAAATATAAATGTTATTAGCTCCTGTTCACGAACAAGTGCACCTCGAAGCCAGAATTTTGAAATGTTTACTAGAATCGTTTTAATTAACTAAAAACCGAAAGAATGAAGAAATATTAACGCCACAAGAAAGCTTTACTGCTACATTCCACACATTATGTAATGGGTTTTGGTTGACATAGGGACTAAACAAGAAGAGTTTGGCACCTACAACAAACGCTTCTTCTCATATCGCCATGATATATATATATATATATATATAAATATAGTCGGTGACCTGGCGGTCTAGGGGTAAGGTGTCAGACTTCTGTGCTGGCGGCCGGGGTTCAATCCTCGGTCCCGGCAAAGATTTATCTGATTACCAAACCCTTCCTTCACCTCTGACAAGACATCTTGTGAATGTGGGGAATGCCAGGCCTTCACCGTGGTTCGGATTCCACGTTAAACTGTATGTCCTCCATTTCAACTCACAATCACTCTACCATTACACATTAGCGTAAGTGCGTATAACCCGAACGGGTAGTAAGACGCGGTGCTAATAATTATATATATATATTGTTACATGTAATTTATTTCTAGTAAATAGCTTTTATGTGTTTATACTTTTTAACTTTGACAATTTTACCTATTTTACCCTTTTTATACCTTTTTGCAAAAGGGTAAAAGGGCTAATAGGGTTTAAAAAACGTAAACAGGGTGGAAAGAGCAAACAGAGAAAAAAAGGGCCAAAACGAGTATTAATTCATGGTAAAGAGAGTAAACAGATTAAAAATATGTAAAAAGTGCAAAAAAGGACTAAGTTGTTTTTAAAAAAATGTAAACGGGATAAACTGGATAAATGAGGTAAAAAAAATTCAAAATCTTTTTATTGGATCAAATTACAGCTGTTTAAATAACCAAATGTATGTGATGTTACCCCCTTCTTTCTTTTTTACTTGCATGAATAGGGAAGAATTCAAATTATCGTGTGTAGAGAAGTTATAACTTTTAAAAAATGTCAGCTTTTAAGATATATTCATATTATATCTCTATTTTTACATTGTGTATTAATCAGCCTACTTTCGTATTTTGTATCACAATCTAAACCAATAAAGAATTAATACTTAAGCATAATGATTAGGTTACTATTCCCTGTGGTTAATTGTATATAGTAAAAATAACAAAGCCACTTTATAGATTCCCTGTGCGAAGAACGGGTGTACCAGCTAATAGTAAATAAAATAGTACATAGTTTCAACTATTTATAATGAAACGCGAGTCACCATATTTGCCTTAAATTAAAGTGTTTCAATTGATTGTGATTGTATGTAACCCTATTTCAGACACTTCTACGCAGTTAATTATTTTTTATTATAATATAAATAACAACGTATGTGAATAAATGTATTTACTTGTCACCGGCAGAATATACAAGAGTAGACTCGCGCCTTTTTCCCTCCCAGCTTGCCAACAAGTCCAGGTATATATATAATAGGATCCATGGTGACTTCAAAGAAATACATGAAGGGGTAATTGAAGCTCAATATTCTTACAGTTTCTGTATAAAAGAAAATATTTTTTGACCAAATAAATCAATATTTGTCGAGTAAATATATTTTATTTTAATTTTCTACAAACATTTATCATGAACATAGTGACGTTTGATGATAAACCTATTAAATAAAAAGAAAAAAGTTCTAGTAATATTCCGGTATGACAATATACATATTCAAGTACTGTTAAGATTATTATGTGTAGCAAAATAATCTAAATGTATGTACTTGAACAATATTTTATTTAGTTTGGCTAAAAAAATTGCTATAAGAACTATTAAAAAATACTGATATTCTAGCGCGCTTTCTTCCACGACAGTTTAAAGATTAACTCTTCTGTATTTATATTCCTTATTCAAGTTGGAAATGTGTTACATATTTTGCGTTCTCGAATATGTTTTGTTGTTATATACAAAAAAAAATTATTCTTATATATTTTTGCCGTGACTGAATGTTACATGATAGCTCTTGTGCAATTTTTTGTATGTTTTTTCCCCCTCTACATTGCGATTCTTTCATTTTGACACATGTCATGTTTGTGAATTTTGTATATACAGTGCATGTTTTTGCGTTAATCCCAGTTCACAGTTTTTTTAGGGGGGGGGGTGGATATGAATGCTGTAAAAACCTTCCTTTTTTACTCAGAAATATCATGTTTATTTTATTTAAATACTGTTTTCTTTTAATGTTTAATTCGTTTTAAAAGGTTAGCTCCAAAACATTTGTACATTATTTTTGCACAATATAAACGTATGAAACCATGGCCAAGAAGAAAAATTCATAAATATACTATTAAGTCTAGAGGATAAAATAATGTTTTATAAATATCCCGACATTTTTCCTCAACAGTATTATTTTTTAGACATTTTGTAACCTAAAGGTCGGGTTCATACCCATCTCGTGCACTCGGGTATTTATACATAAGTTTGTCCCATCTCCAGCATTAAAATATTTTATAGGTAAACATTTTTCTTACTAGTCCAATCTCATCAAGTAGTTTTTCCCATTTCGTGCACTGAACCATTAATAAATAAAACTATTACAACTTTTTGCAGTGACCTGGTGGTCCAGTGGTAAGGTGTCAGACTTTTGTACTGGGTGTCCGGGGTTCAATCCTCGGTACCGGCACAGATTTATCTTATTATAAAAACCTTTCTTCATACCTGACAAGACGTGTAATAATCACAACTTGTGAATGTGTGGTTCGAATCCCACGTTAAACTGTAGGTCATCCATTTCATTTAACAATCACCCTAACATTACACATTAGCTTAAGTGTGTATAACCTGAACGATTATTAAGACGTGGTGCTATTATTATTATTATTATTATAAGATTACAACTTTGACTCGCTCGCTTGTGATCCCCAATTTATCAAAAAATTGACCATGAAACCTCAGAAATTCTGCCACTAAATAATGGTTGAAATTAAACGTTACGATGCATATATTAGAATAAGCCGATGATTAGCTTTGTTGGGAAAAAGTAAGGAAGGTTTGGCAAGAAACACATAAATTGTATTAGAAACTAGTAAGGAAATAAGACAAGAGGTAAACCCTGAAAATACCAACTATATTTTCATACATAGAACACAGATCAGAGACGATAACTTAGAGATCACTTCGAGCAACATATAATTTGACAGGGTAATATTTAGGAACAATATTAACTAGTAATGAAGATAATAGATTTGAAATTTGAAAAAAAAAAATACAGTTGGAAAATTCAATCTATTACTCGGTCAGTAAGTTGTTAACAACTCGCCTGCTGTCAAGGAATGTAAAATTCAAAATATACAAAACAATAGTTTTACCGGTCGTTCTTAATGGGTGTGAAACGTGGTTTCTTAGCTTACATGACTAAAAATAATAATTGGGTTGTTTTAAATCAAGATGCTTAGGGGGATATTTGGTCCAAAAAAGATTAGGCTAAAGGGGAGTTGAGTAGGTTACATAGTGACGAGCTACATACCCTGTATTCATCACAAGACAGTGTTAGAAGATAAAAGTTTCGTAGATTATGGTTAGTAGAACTTGCAGCGTGAATGGTAGAATCTAGAACCATGTTCAGAGTAGGCTTATTGACTGGCAAATCCAATGGGAAGAAACAAAGTTGGAAAGATCTAGATGCAGATGGAAGGATAACATTAAAATGTACTTGAAAGTTATAGGGTATAATGAGGGGGACGGGATGGAGCTAGCTCGGGAGAGGGATGGGTGGCGTTCTTTTTTGGTTGCGGCAACGAACTTTAGAATTTATAGTGCCATAGATAAGGTAAGTAATAAACTGTTTACATATATAATTCTCAAAAGCTGTGACTTTCATTTCAATCATTGCATCTGGAGGAAATTATAAGATATTGGTATGACTGACATGTGCAGTACAAGAACGATCATTAATTGAGGCAACATGTTAAAATGTACACAGCTCTTGCTCATATCCTACCTATTTCTACTGACAAAGGATGGATTCACATAATACAATAATGTTCACATGCGATAGAGTTGAAAAGTTTAGTGATTACTTTGTAGAGCAATAGTTAGAGAATTACGTAATGAAGGACATGTGGATCTGTAATCTAAGCTGTTATACTGTAAGAGATATGAGTTAAGTCCTTGTATCATTTATTATAGGTAATTGACATTATTAATTGACTAGAATTTACTTCTTTGTACATTCTTGAAAATATTTATTTGTTAACATTTAATGGGATGAAAATAAATGTTAATTTAATGTTTAAATTTTACAGTGGCCATATTCTTGGTCTAATTGTCAGTATTTCTGACTACTAAGACCCGGTTCGATTCCAGGTTTTTTTTAGAAGGAATATTGTTCCTATTGCCACCATGGTCATCATGGTCTGGTTAATTAGGCTCAAATTAGGTTTAAAAATTCTACTAGCCCCTCATAATTATCATCATTATCATCCCTTCATCTGATCGGGGTGAAGTATTCATACCTGCATGGTACCTCAATCTCAGAAGACAAGGTTTTGAGTTTCAAATCTCGGTCATGTGTACTGAGGGTGGGTTTTATTTCAAAGTATTTTCTCCCTCACCCTTCACACAAATGCGGATATACTTCCTCTAAATATAAGCTTCTTTATCCCTAAAACCATTAGCGGCACTAAAAAAATGTGTACGTCCCGGATGGGTAATAAAACATGGCGGGGCAAAATTCTGAAACTAATATAAAATAGCACAACACATGCAACGATCTAAGTGGAAAGCAGACTGGGGGGGCTGGAGGTGAAATGAAATAACTTTGGTATTGGTAGTTGAGATGACGAGGATATTATCGATAAAGGGGATGGGAAGGGAATTGACGCAATTTGGCAAAGTATATATCGGATGGAAACGTACCTGTAATTAAACGATTTATAGCGGTATTTTAACCTGCCTTTACTAGTAGTTTCTGTGTGTGTGTTTGTGTGTGCGTACTTGTGCGTGTATGTGCGCGTGCGTGTGGATGCACAAAGTCTTACTAACCGTTAGGGCTATCCCCTTATTTCCCACTAAAGGGGTGTGGGTGAATAAGGTTGATTATAAAGTAAATGTACCCACATTTACGAGGAGGGGGAGGGAGAGAGAGAGAGAGAGAGAGCGATAAGCCGTTTAGGATTAACAGCCCTTAATACACCTAACCGTAGTAAGAACCCCGATCTCCACCTGTGGCAATCTGGTCTAATGTGAGAGAATGGTTGTTTTAAATCATATTTATAATCAAGTAATTTTAAGTTCAACCTCTGTGGTCTTGGGGTAAAATTCTCGCCTCATCATCCGATGTTCATGGGTTCAAACCCATTCAGGGTTAACGGATTTTTCTTGGGTGATAAAAATCCGTAGCACAACTTCCTTTGGAGGGGAAGTAAAACCTTCTATCCCGTGTCGATTGTGGCATGCAAAGGGACCCTACAAAATTGGTAGACCTTTGGCTTTCGCTCAAAGAAATTCTCATATGCTGATATAATCAGTCGGCTCAGAACGTGCACTTTAAATACCTAAAATAAATATTTTTTTATGTAAAGATAAATTAACGTGACTCTCATCGGTGAACACGTGGACTAAATATTAAGCTCATTGAATTTGGTTCACCGGTGACGAAGAAATTAGAGTTTAAATCCTAATCGGGTGTACTGTGGGTGTCTTATTCTTAAACAGGTTTTTACTCTTCCTTCATGATGGGGGTTAATTTCCTCTAAATTATAACTTAATCATCCCTGTCCCATTAGTGTAATTAAATGCGTGTATCCCAAATGTGTAGTGAGATGTTTTAGAAAAAGTTAACGCTTATAAGTTAGTTTAGACTAATTTTGACATAATAGATTATCATATTTGTTGTATTTATCATTTAGTAAAGACATGTGTTTGTCTGCAGGTAATAATTCAAACATAGTGGCCGGGTATTACCCGGATTAAATAAATCCACGATAATCCTGATATTACAGTAAAAATACACTAAAACAATATATATTAATACAAATCGCAAATTATTTACACAATAACAAATTATAGAACTCTTGAAACATGTTACAACCACTATTCCTTCATAAAGTGATGTGTAAAATTGTTTTGTGTCAATTTTAAATGACCCACTGCGGTGGCCGCGTGGTCTAAGTCACTACTATCGGATTATACTAGACTGCTCGTTTCATCTCCGTAATTAGTACAAAATTTCAGTCCGAATAAACCGAAAATTCGAATTTATAAGAACCGGATAGATGAGGTTTCATTGTACAGATAAAAATCGCATCTGAAAATGGGAATCTAATTCGAAACATAGGACTAAAGGTCCAGAATTCGATTTACCTAACTAGTCATTTTTCAACTATATTTAAATAAACTTATAAATTGTGCAAATGAGATGATATCAATATTAGTCAACCGGTGGTCTTCACAGTAAAGTTATACTAATATACAGTGCATACTATCGAAAAGCCTCTCCACATTAGTATTAAAAATATAATATTCATTTTATTGTCATAATTTGAATAGTATTTTTTAAATAACACCACTAACATCATTGTTAGAGAAAGTGCTTAAGGTGCTGGCCATCATTTTCTTGACACAGAATAGCTATTTTCACATTATTGGCAAACAGAGAGATAAATATTATGTAAAATGATTTCAAATAGCTACTGTGGAGTGACTTTACGATCTCTCTAGATGTTATAAAATATGTTTCTATCGTGCTCTACTTACATAGTTTGTAATATCAAGTCCTTAAAGAGTTTTAAAGTCGTGAGGGAAATAAAGTTTGAGATGTATCTTGTAGAATATGAATGATAAACAAGATAACTAAAAGTATATACAGTGATGTCAAACTATATTAATAGTATATCGATTGAGTCCCTCCCTGAGATAGTTTTGAAATTGTGTCAGACATATTGGTGAAAATATTTTGGTTCAATTTTAATGGATCTGGTGAATCACTTACTTGGAAAATATTTCTCTTTATATATCATTTTTATTAGCTTAGGGCCTGCTGATAAACTATACTACTGAATCATAAATGAAAAGCTCTTATATTTTAACAGTGTGTCTGCTATTTAAGATAATATTAGCCTAGACATGGTTTTAATATTAAAACATTACCTATATTTATATGCCTTTTTACTCGCTTTGGTTGCTGCTTAGGCTAAGGCGTCACCCTCGCAATAGATTAATAAGAGAGAGGTTGGTGATGAAATCATGGTTAAGTGTACTGAGGGTGGGTTTTCCTAAAAAAAATCCACTCTCCCTTCACGAAAATGTAGATATACTTATTATAAATTCAACCTTTACCACCCCTAACATTACATTACACCCATTACTGTTTCCCATCTATGGCCTAGGTCAGTTTTTTATTCAAGCCACATATTATTCACTACCAGTTGGCTAGGACCGTAGTAGCTTCATATGCCTTATAATCTATCTTAATACTAGGAGATGCACAATATCCAGTCCCCTGTTGTCAATTTATCAATTTGAAAGAGTAGATTCATATTTTCATCAACGATAAATTTTCATTCATGCCGAGAATCGAACTCAGTACCCTTATCTCAGTAGTCAGACACGCAACTGACTGAGCTAAGGTGTTGGACCTTAACTCCAACCCATTAGGGTGATTATAATATCCTGATTTTGGTTGTAAGAATAGTAGAGAGAATTCAAACCTAATTCTTTGGGGTAAACTTTATTAACACTTTACTATATATATATA
>CABFVX010002043.1:51396-68323 GCA_902151425.1 Timema shepardi | reverse complement strand
GTGTGTGTGTGTGTGTGTGTGTGTGTGTGTGTGTGTGTGTGTGTGTGTGTGTGTGTGTGTGTGTGTGTGTGTATGTATGTATATATATGTATGTGTGTGTGTTTTTGGTAACTCATAGCCCTAACTGCACATAGAGCATATTTGAACCAAAAGTAGTACAAAATCTCCATACACTTGCATCTGTAAAACTATGCTAATAACATTAAATTGTGTTCAAAACTTTGGCGTACAGCGCAGGAAGAGTAAAGCTGTTCAATAATGCGTGTACATAAAGTTACATAAAAGTTAGGCGCGTGGAACTGAACAGGTAATAATGGCAATCACTTTCTGTGATGTAAGACCTTTAATGATGACCCTCAGAACATATTCGCATTTCTAGATGGACTTGTGTGTGGGTTACTATTTATTGTGGTATTTTCTGATTCCGTGCTCCAAGATGTCAAGGTGTGTGTAGTTCCACGCGCCTAGCTTCTATGCAACCTGTTGTACACGTACGCTTGAACAGCTTTGCTCTCCCGGTGCTGTATGCTGAAAATTTGAACACAATTTAATGGTACTAACATAGTTTCTCAGATGTAAGTATATAGGTATTTCGTATTATTTTTGTTTCCAAAAAAGCTGCATGTGTAGTTTGTGCTATAATTTTCCGAACACCCTATATATATTAACACCGCGTCTTACTACCCGTTTGGGTTATATGCCTATTCATATTATTATATAGGTATTGACAATATATATCAAAAGTGACAGCATCAGATACCATTATTTATGAATATATTAAAATCGTTTTAGTAACTACCTACCAAAGTACCTACCAAAATTTGTATGCATATAGCCTGGGTGGGTAGTATTATATAGTGCTGAAAAGGATGAAATTTTTACGTTAATTGATTAAAATAAATTTAATATTACAACATTTCAAGACGAATATTTATAATAATAAATTATTGACAGCAGATTGATTTCAGGTACTTGCTTACGACGAAGATATTGGTCCTAACGGAGATTTACAATACAGCATTCTGTCAGGAAGAGGTATGGGAAAGTTCAAGATTCATCAAAAAACAGGCCTTGTTTACGCACAACGCAGCTTTCAAGCTGGCCAGGAATATGATATAAGGGTATGTGGACATTTTTCTTTTTTTTTTCTTATTAAATCAATTAAAATGACCTAGTATATTAATGAAACGAACGCTTTTAGAATTCTAAGAAGCTTACATATAGATTATTCCTTGCAAGTGTTTGTAAATATTGTTTCAACTTTTTATTGAAGAATATAACTATACGTTAGTTTGATTTACTAAACAAAACATCATTTATTATAATTAAACCATTATTATTCACCAAGGAATGAAAATCTAGATAAGTTTTCTATCATACTGCATAATATAGGCCCCCTATTGTGTTTCGGTCCTAAAACCCTCTTAAAATGGTGGTAATATTTTCTATAAACTAACTTATCAAAAACATACCGTACCTATGGTTAAGTTACTTGAATATTCTAGAAAACTAATCTTAGGGACCTTCTTTCGATTCCAAAATTTGCCGATTCTAGTGGAAACACCTACAACCTAACCTAAGCCTAGTTAACCAAATCCTGATAACCATTGGTGTAATTCCTCTTTAGGGAAAATTACCCAAGGTACCAGCCGGGAATCGAGCCCGGGATTTCTAGGCTCGTAATCAGGTGCACTGATAATTATTACATCACGGTTCCGGTTCCTGTATGAGTATGTAATATTGAGCGTTAAGCTCGTTTAGATTTCGTGTGCTAATATGATCGATCTGTTTAAAAAGTTACACACTTAACAAACTAATATAAAATTGAAAAGCAAATGTTTGTATTATTCCATTAGATTCAAGCTGAGGACAATGGAGCACAGAAGAAGAACCAAGCAACCAGGGTGTCTATACAAGTGCTGAGCGTTCCTAAACATTCGGCCCATCCCCCAACTTTCAAGGCTCCCAACCAAGTGGTCGAGGTGACAGAGAGCGATTCTGTGGGATTCTTAGTCGCGTTGATTCAGGCGGGCGATAAAGATGAAGACCGGCTTTGGTACAATATTGTCGGTAAGAAAATAATAAAACTGATTGCCTTACTTACTCACTTAGTTTTTAAAGAAAAGAAAAAACAAAAATATTATTATCTAAATTGGTTCTCTTGTTTTCCCTTGACTTTGCGTTTTACTACCCGTTCGATTGATACGCCTACGTACTTATTATAACAAAGTGTTAGGGACCAGGACGATTTTAATTTAAAGAAAGTGCATCCCCATTTTCTTGAAGGGAGAGTAGAACATTGCTTAGGAAAGACTACCCACCCTCCATGCACCGACCTGTATCGAGCCAATCTCTCTCCCTCTTCGGCAGTCTTAGTATATTGCGAGAGTAGCGCTTTTGAACTTTCAGCCACTGAGGTGGGTGCCAAAATAGCTCAAATATTGCTTCTGTAGATATGTTTAGTTAAATTTTCTATACATATAATCAATTCTTAAGTCCCTTTGCATTAAATAATATTACATTTTTTATTTGAGTCATATTTCCTGTTAACTTTTTCTAACTACAAAAGTGTAATTTAATTTTCCCCGTGCATCGAGTTATACTACCAGTCCACATGACCTGAATAGATGTTTACACTGATGAGATGGAGATGAGTAGGGTTTAATCTAGAAGAAATGTTCCCACCCTTACGCATAGATAAATAGGGACCCCACTAAGTTACAAATACTACAGGATATCCAGTTAAGATTAAGAGCCTGACCTCAGCATCACCGGCCAACCAGACTAGTCAACATTTCCTCCTTTGTCCACGTGCCCTTCTAAACTTGTTTACCTAAGGGTCACATATAAATACATAGATATTATATAGTCGAGATCTCAATTTCAGATAATCCAGGCCTCATTAGATCTGAAGTTTTTGTTATTCGTACAGTGAGATATTTGTTGATTCTCTAGAATAGATTATAAATATGGCCCTAAGTTTTTTGGTTCCCAGCCAATTCCCTATTCGAAATTAAATGCATTTTATTCGCATATTGTGATATTTGTTGACTCCTGAGATCAGACTATAAACATGGCTCTTATGTTTTTTTAAAGCATTGTGTCCTACAACCCATTTGGACTATTCGCCTATGTACCAATTACATTAATGGGTAAGGGATTAGGAAGGATTAGTTTAGAGTTAATGCACCCGAATTTTCATGGAGGGGTAGTGGAAACCCAGTTAGGAAAAAATCTCAGCTAACCCGACCGGGATCAAACCCCGATCTCTCCGTCCTCAGCAGTCTAGTCAAACACGAGAGGCTCTAAAGTGTTCGTTGTTCAGGCAACCCTCGATTTGAGCTAAATTGTTGTTTTTCGTACACTGGGAGATTGGTTAATTCCAGACGTTAAACTATAAATACGGCCCTAAGGTGTTCGTATGTCATTTAATGCTCCATTCTAGTTGGAGTTCTTGTTCGTACACTGGGAGATTGGTTGATTCCAGAGGTTTAGACTATAAATACGGCCCTAAGGCATTCGGATGTCAATTCGAGATGAAGTTTTTTTTACGTACACTGGGAGATTGGTTGACCCCCGAGACTAGACTGTAGATATTAAATTAATTCTGTCATAAAAATATGTATAAGTGTTTGTTTTAACGTTGTTTCAGACGGAGACGATCAGGACGAGTTCTTCATTGGTCGAGATAAGGGAGACCTCCTATTGGCCAAACAGTTGGACTGGGAGAGGAAAAACAATTACAACTTGACGATAAGCGTCACAGATGGCAGTCACACTTCTCACACACAGGTCACTGTCTTGGTCATTTTATGTGAGAAATATGATTTATCTTTGACGAGCCATCAAATAACTTTTATACAATAACATATTTTACAAAAATAATTTTAAAAAAGCTTTATAGAGTATGAGTTGTGGTTTTATCAAAGAAAATAGTGAAATATGAGGGATTATCTTGGATTCACTAAGAAGTTAAAAAATTAAGTTGTACAGTTTGATTAGAATATAAATTTTAACATATGACACTAACGTCACACATTCAAGCTATGGATAAAGTGTGTTTTTCATTTTTATTAATGGAGAAACTTAAGTGATGCCGAATTTTTTTAATATTTCACGATCCATTTGTATTTTTTTTATGATTTGTGTTAATTGTTTGTAGTTACACATATAAAAATGTTCTGTGATGTGATAACTGATAACACATATTCTATCAAAGACTGTGTCAACAACTTTACTACCAGCTTCGGTGGTTGCGTGGTCAAAGGCATCAAACCTGCAGTAAACTAGACTGCTGATGCTGGGAAGTTTGAGGATCGAATCTCGGTCGAGTGTAATGAGGGTGTTTTTATCCAAATGTTTTTACTACTCTCCCTCCATGCAAATATTGATAAATTTTTTCTAATTAACCCGCCTAGGTGGCGTAGTTGGCTAACGTTCTTGTCATGTTGAGCTCGTCTGCTGAGGACGGGGAGTTCGAGGTTCGAATCTCGGTCGGGTGAACTGGGGGTGGTTTTTCATAAATGGTTTTCCACTCTCCATCCACGCAAATGCGGGTTCACTTCCTCTAATTCAACCTTCCCAATTCCTAATCCATTAGAGTAATTAGTACTTAAAACGTAAAACCCGAACGGGTAATAAGACGTGGTGCTAAATATTATTATATTTTTCTAATTATAGCCTTCCTCGTCCTTAATTTCGCTAGCGTAATTAGTACATGACCGTATAATCCGAACAGGAAGTAAGACGCAGTGCTAAAAAAAAGTATTGCATATTTTATAAAATAATGTTATTATGTATTTTTTTAATTAATATGACAGTGTACTACCAACCTCAGAATGTAATATTATTGGGGTTTATTATTACCTTAATCTCTTGATTATCACAGCTAATGAAATACTTGTGGATTATTACCACTCCAACTTTTTTTTTAAACCCACCAGAGAATAAAACAATGACTCGTTATAAGGGGAAACCAAGCCCTTTTATTGGCTCAGTCAACCAATAAATTTTAGTCAGCGTGTATTTTGAGAAGAAAAATCATGGCTATCATGCTGATATTTGTATACACATAGAAAACCATATTTATTGATCAGTTTTATTTTTTATCTAGTGTGTTTAAAATACCTGTTGTTTATTTTTCTTGAGCACCGCCTCTTACTACCTGTTCAGATTATACTCACATGTACTAACTAAGTTAATGAGCCAGGGATGAGTTAGGATGAATTTAAAGGATGTATACCCGTATTTGCGTGGAAAGAAAGTGGAAAACTATTTAGGGAAAACCACCCTGATTACACACAATCAGGATTCTAGCGCTTATCTCCCAATCGTCAGCAGTCTAGTTTATTGTGATAGTGACACCTTAAACTATGTGTTCACTGAAGTATGTCATACCAGATATTAGGTAGGCAATTTGAGTAACTGTACCCGCATTAGCGGGGGAGGGGGGAATTTGGGGAAAATCAGTAGAAGATCAAATTTAAAAGACCATCTCTCAGTGTACTTGGTGACCTCGTCAACAGAAATCAAGCTAATTGAATCCATTGCTTTCAATAAAGAACCTTCTTGCTATCACTTAGCTACACTCCTATAGTAGATGAGCTATGCATTATTTGCAACGGTTGTTTTTCTACGAGCGACATAAATACGCGTGACTTTATCGAAAGAATGCCACATCTTGTTGTGCTAGTTTAACCCTTGTATGATTATATATTATAGTAGTGTCTCGGAAATTCAACACTCGATAACTCGACATTCCATGTAACTCGACATGCACACGTGCACACAGTTGTTGGCGCCAACCATCACAATCCAAGGTCTTTGACTGTATAACCTCTTTGTTTGTGTAACTCTATTGGAACAGTCGTACTGTGGTGTTTTTACAAGTGCTGTGTTTGTTATTTTTCTAATTCAGTAAGGTGTTATTCGATTCATTACAATATTATATATACAGTACTGTACTACATTTCTGTATATTACACGTATGTATATACACCATTATATTAACGCATAGTATATTGTACTGAACGTATATTACTGTTACTATACCGTACAAAGCTCAACATTTTAAATAACTCGACAACATCTTAGTCTACATTAGGTCGAGTTTCCGAGACTATACTATAATAAAAAAATGTCACGCCAACATTATTTTGAGAGTTGAGATGTTTGTTTATTGTTTATAAGGAAATGCTACCGGTAGTCTGGGATTCAAGATTATGATGTAGTCTTTCACCAAAAGATTCTATCGACATGAAATAATACTTGAAAATTGGCTTTCTTTTTACTTTTGTTTTTTAATAACGCATAGTACTGTCCTGTTCATAGTCTTGTTGAAAGTAGAGGGTAAACCTAGTATCAGCAGTAGTGATTCCACATACATTAAAGAAATTATCTTATGTAATATAACCAGTGCAAGTGTTTCGTCCTTAAAAGTCAATTTTATTAGAAGAACCCATGGAGTAGTGTTGGCAACGTGGCAGTCACATTGTTCAGTCTCTCTGCCAAAATCGCCTTATTAATGGCTTAATCAAGGGCAGTGGTTCCCAATCTTTTCCAAATCGTGAACCTCCTGAAACTTATGGTTACCAATCCTTTCCAAATCATGGACCTCCTGAAACGTGTGTAAACTCACCACGGCCTCTCCTATTCACTCACGTTACACTAGTGCAAGAGTGGCTTAGGGTTTTGCTGCGCGCGTATTCTGCAACATCTTTTTACCAATTTTAACTCTAAAAACGCGAGATTTAATTGAAAACACACTTATTGACAGAAATGAAAAAAAAAGTTTAATTGAACAGTTATGGGGAAAAAAACAGATGTACGAGCACATCGCGAATAGTGAATATTCCATATTATATAAAGTGAATAAACAAATAATAAATGTTTTTAAGTCTATTTTTGGTCAATGGATCATAGGCTGATAACCTCTGATTTAAGGCATAAGTAGGATAAAAATAGATTAGAGGAAGTGCATTAGCATAAGCGCGAATAGGAGATGAGAACTATATAGTGATAAGTAGGCCTATGTGTTTATATAAAACTGCGAATTTTGAGATGCCATTGAATTGCAGACTACAAAAATAGAATGCAGAGAAATGTGATTAGAAATAACTGTAATAATTAATAGATAAGTGTAAGAATAACGTGCAGTAAAATAACACAAAGGTTAGTGTAAGAATAAAGTGCATAGTAATAATAATAATAATAATAATAATAATAATAATAATAATAAAAATAATAATAATAATATATTGATGAAATTGCTTATAGTTAAAATGAAGAAATTGGAAAACGTACAATTTAAGTAGGTACACTTTTAGGTACCCATTTAAAGGCCTTTTAGCTAATTTATTATGATCAATTATTACTATTGGTTGCTCATATGTAGCTTATGACTACACTCGTCCATCACAGACTCAGCCTTAATCTGAGTGAAGAATGACCCTGAGCAAGGAATGAATCCTGGATATCTCAGTGGTATAACATTGATACGCTAAGCTAAAGGTCCTAGGTTCATTTCTCAGATCCAGGAGTCATTTTTAACTAAATTAAATTAGTATTATAACTCTGGAATAAACATAAAATTCAATTATTTTTCCTAATACTTTACCAAGTTAATTTGTAAATTAAATTATTTTGAACTTAGCCTACTCTTAAATAATAGTAGTCCAATATTATAGCGCTCTTTACTCATTTAATATATAATCTTTTCTAAAATGACTTTTACAGTTGTTGGTGAATGTGATCGACATGAACGACCACAGACCTGAGTTCTCTGACAGGTTCTACCACGCAGATGTGTCCGAAGACCTGGACGAAGGGACGACCATTCTTAGACTGCTGGCAACAGACAAGGACGAGGGAGATAGACTGTATTACAGCTGGCATACGGCTAGAGAATCGATATCCCTTGATTTGTTCAAGTTGGATTCTGTCAGCGGTGCGATCTACTTGCAAGAGAAACTTGACAGGTTAGACCAGGGTTTTTGATTTTTAATTAAAACAAAATAGATTCAGTCTGTCGAATGTTTGGATTTCGTTGTTTCAAGTGAAACACTGATACAATGGGGTGTGTACAAGGGGGAAAGATGTGATTACACTCCGCTCTGCCCATTTCACGACCGTCCTTCCGAACCCCCTTCCACACTCCATTCCCGCTGGTCCCCTGATCCTTCAAAGTCCACCCACCTTGAAATTAACGTTCAATCTCTTTTGCTCTCTCTCTCACTCTCTCTTCAAGAGAGCGCCCCCCAGGAGTAAAGTCGAGCATGCACCAGGCTGAACGCTACCACATTCATTTAAAACTACCTTTCCCCCAATAGTCGCTGTTTTAAAACATTAAGTTCGTGATAGGATGTATTGTATTCATTTGAAACTAACCTTCCCCCAGTAGTCATTGGCTTAAGAAATGGTTAAACGGAAAAACAGGGGGGGAAATTGATAAAAAGTGCAAGAGGGGAAATACTACAAAAAGGGTCAAAAGTAGGAATTATCAATTTTTTTAAATAATTATTTACCACTTTTAAACTAAGCCTTTTAGCCCGTTTATTCTTTTTACCCTTGTTGCAATATTTGCCCTTTTTTATCTATTAACCCTTTTTGTTCCTTTCATACTTTTTTTCTCTTTTTGTACTTTGTACTCTTTTTACTCCATTTATCCCTTGTACTCGTTATACCTTTTTTGCCCTTTTTATAATTTTTGCCCTATAAGCAAATTTTTCCCATATCACCCTTTTCGCCATTTGGCAATTTCTACCCTTTTACCATTTTATCCTTTTTTCACTTTTTAACTTATTTATAGACTTTTTGCCCTTTTCCTGCCTAGCATTTTTTGTCCGACTAATTTTTTTTATCCTTTTTACTCTTTTAATCCTTTCTACGCTTTTTGCATTTTACCCTCTTTCAATTTTTATACCCGTTTTCGTGTAGTACCCTGCTTTAACAGGGAGAAATATTGTATGGTAAAAAATCAAAAAGTTCTAAGAGGGCCAAAAGAATAAAAATTAAATCAAATATTTTTTTTAAGTAAGTAATAAGGTGGAAAAGATTAAAAGGATAAAAATAGTAATAAGGGAAAATGGGAAAAGGCAAAAAGTAGGTTAAATGTAATAAAAAAATAATAAAGGTTAAAGGTGTGCAAAATACAAAGTAAAGTAGTGTTCTATAATAGTTGTTTTAGTTTCGAGCTCTTCCATTTCCCAGGCTTAAATTTTGGGTATTTTGGGTGGTTCTTACACCCACCTGACAAATTTAAATCTTCTACTAAACTTAAAAGTAATTCAACGGAACATTGGTTGGAGCTACAGATTCTGCTCATCTTTCCCGATTCAACAATGATCTGTTTGTAACTGGCTGTGTAATAGATTTAATATATGGAAAATATATCAAACAAGCCAAAGCTGACAAAACAAGCATTGACAAATAAATTCTAGACCCAAAAAAATTAAGACCGTGCCAATATTAACAACGAGAACTTAGGGAAATTTACTGGTGATATTCGGAATTATTAAAGTACTTTTGTTAGCAACGCTGAGAGTGAACAACAAACGTTTCCAATATAGTTTTTAAACATCCTGGGAGTAAATGAACCACCCCATCTACAAACTGGAGATCAAAGAAAACGCAAATGGGTGCATTATGCTTAAAGCTTAATTCACACGTACGCTGAAATTTGAAAGCAGTAGAGTGAGCCCGCACCTCTTAGTGGTGGAGCTGTTCAGACACTCGCTGATAGTTAGGAATATCTGTTTACCCGTGATGCATTGAAACGTCAAACATAAAAACGTAAATATTACAATCACTGCAAGATGCTATATTTAAAATAAGATGAGATGTTTTACTTACAGCCCGGGTTTGATTTTTCCCTCTATAAATATTAGGGCTTCCAATAAACGGTCGTTTTTAAATCATCATTTTTGAGATACGCCATCGTAAGAATGTGTTGTGTTTATATATAACGCATGATTGAAAGTTTTTGCATGCGCTGATCATGTCTTCTTGGCGGATTTTCTGTAGAAGTGCTGGAAAAGTTGAAATTATCTCTACTCGAGCAGTGCAGACTACGCTGGCCACGCGGACTTCTTTTGATTGGATTAGACCTGTCATGTGATCAAACATCATCCCTGCTCTTGTTTTACAGTGAACGTGGGAATCCACAGTAGGTTAAACACAGTGAAGGTTCTGATAAATGGTACAAGAATGCGAGTGAAACAAATTAACTATAGCTCCGTTGATTGGGAGGTAATGAATGGAGCAACAAGCAGGGAACGAATACTTATTCTTAAAGTGAAACTATCGCCTTCAAATTACAACGCACGCAGTTTCTATTGATATTTGATTTTTCCATTGTCATTAATAAATAAGAATATTTCCCGTCTGGGTTACATCAGTCGTAGCTCAGTTTGTGGAAAGATTAGCTTGTACTAATGAACCATTGCTCAGGGGACGCCCTTTCCGTGGAGGTTATTTTCATGTCCCTATGAGATGAGGTGATGGTGATGGTGATGGTGTTAGTGAGTATGAGGGTGTGGACCCAGGGGACACACACAAACCTAACTTAAGCCTAACTAATCAAATCCTGGGAACGTTGGAGTATTCCCCTTTGGGGGAAAAAATACCCACGGTACTAGACGGGAATCATGAATTAAAGTCAGGATATAGCCTTTACAACATTTGGAATATTATTTCCTAAGCTTGTCTTTGGACATGGGCAATTGTTGCACCCAGCCGAACCCGCTCATTCAATGCGTGAAAATATTCTTGGATGGAAAAAAAATTGTATAAAAAACAATGCGCTTCACACAAACAACGCTGTCTATAAATATGTTTTTTAAATTTATTTATATAAAGAATCAGCTAATTAAAATATAGCATATTTAGCTTATTAATTAAGCGTCACTTAACTATTTAACTTGTCATCAATAAATGTATAGTTTAAAATTAATGTTATTTTCATGTTAATCATATTTACATAAAAAAATTAAAAATATAGTTTTGTTTAATAAATGAATTAACGTTCAATTTAACTAATGATGTACAAAAAGGCAAAATTTTCGTTCGAGACAACTAGCAAGAGCTCCAACAATTCTATTATTTTTTTGAATATATCACCAAAAAAGGATATTTCTGTATTATATATGTGTATACTAAAATAATAATAATCGAATTCCAATTGACATAGGCCTGGTAAACAATCGCACATTTTTGTATTTTCCTTTTGAGTTAAACCTCCATTTATGTATTGTATGTGTATTATTCTAAAATTGAAAAAAGCACCTGGACCTGGTAATATAACCGCTGCAGAGGTGTCCTTTTTAAATTAGTGAATACAATAATTTTTACGGCCATATCCATAACCTAAATATAATTTCTATTGGGTATGCTTCACTAGCTGTGAACATTTAATAATTGTACAAGTTTTTCATGTATGTGTAATTTTAGACCCATATAATTTGTAAACATCAACCAAGAATCCTCATCCATCTTAAAGCTGAAGGGTAAAGCTGAAATCATAGAAAATTTAATGTGATAAAACTATAACCAATATATTAGCTAAAGATATTTTGGTTTAACGTCAGTTTTCTTTCAGATTTCACTATTTATCTACCACCAAATGGTTTCCACTACTTATAGTGCTAAGTCGGTAATCTGGAGTAAGAAATACTTCCTCCCCCCTTAAATACCGTCTTAGGGGGTTGATGTCTGAAACTTAGAACAGGAAATTAAAAATTAGCGTCAACGGGGCAGTATAAGAGCGAGAGAGAAGAGAGTTCACTCTACCCAGATCTACTGCTCCAGTTACACATTGCTTGGGAAACACCTTATCGTAGAATAAATTCCTTCTCGAAATTACAGGTGATTCGACGAGACAAAAGTCCGGAGATTCACTTGAAAGTTAAAGGTAGGCGCACATTATGGTGTATCGCATCGGGTTTTAAAATATTACTGACTTAGCTTTTCCTCATTTCACACCTTTTGTTTAATAAAATAATATAGGTAGGAGAGTTTCTATTAATAATAATCAAGATTATCAGGTTGGGAGGGGAGTAGTCATGTTATGCATACAAGGCCGTAGTCAAGGGGTGGTTTTGGGGGTTAAACCCCCCCCCCCAAAAAAAAAATTTAATGAGCAAAATATATGTTGCTTTATTCAAGCAATATCCAAATTACCGCACAAGTACAAATTAGGGGGCTGTGTTTCTATAAAAAGCACTTCAGATATCTTCTAGAGGTGTTTAATATTTATAATTTTTCCCAGCCTTCCGCAGTTAGGGGGTTATGTTGCCATAAAAACATTTCAGATATATTTTAGAACTGTTTGTCATTGATATTTTTTTCTAGCCTTTGTCAATTGAGGGATGTGCTCACCAAACCCCCCTTGAAATTATTAGCTGGCTACGGCCTTGGGTGCATATAGGCGATTACATGTATGTACACATTATTTTAGTAGAGAAACCTGAAGATACAAGACCCCTTGGTAGAGTGAAATGTCAATTGGAGCAAAATGTTAAAATAGATTTGAAAGTGGTGGGGTGTCAGATTAGGGATTAGATATAGCTACCACAGGATAGGATTGAATGGCGAGATTATTTAATGTTTTAGTGACCATGAAGTTTCGAGTTCATGTAGGCAATAGAGTCTCACGTTAACTTAATTTGTTGGGTTTTTTATTTAAATGCAATGATTAAAATTTAATAAAATAGTTTTATTAATAAATTATACTTTAAACTAGAGGTTTAAACACATCTGAAAAGAGTGGAGTACACTTTGAAAAATAGACAAACTATGGGTGAATATAATTGTTAAAAGCTCTCAAATATTTTTTATTAATGAACTTATCTTACATAAAATTGTATAAAAGTTATATTCTTTAAAATATTCTTAGTCACTTAACACTTTCTGTGATTCTACTACCTCCATTATTTTATGAGAAAATAAATAAAAATTGGGGGAATCCAAATTGGAAATATTTTCTGACCCAATGGGGAATGAGATAAGCCGTTACGATACACAATTGTGTCCGCTTACCTTTATGATAATGCCCGGAAGAAACAAACCACTTAAAATACCTCAGCCTCGTCACCATATTCACTTTCTTTTATTAATAATTTTATTAAGAGTTTTCTTAATCTAGGCTGAGGGTACTATTGTTATTTATAGTTTTCCACCACTTGAACTATATCCAACCCTAAACGGTAAGCCCACGGACAAAGGCATCAATCTCATATAGTCTGATTCGCAGGTGAACTAGAGGTTTAAGTTCAAATCCAGGCCGGGTGTACTGAGTTGGCTATTCCTTAAATTGTCTCCTACTCAAACTTCCTACAAATTCCGTTTAATTTAATTTTCTTTAGCACAACTCCTTACTATCCGTTTGAGCAACATACATAAGTAGGCTTGTTAAATAGGCTAATTTGTTAAGGTGGGATGGAAGGAGACGCGAGGAAAGGCCAGTGTTTTTGCAGTTTTTATGGCAAAACTTTTTCACATCAACATGTGAAGCAAATTAAACTCTGTTTGTACTGTAGCAATATTTGATATGTATTGAGCATGGTGGCATCGTCTAACAAACGTTTTAGATTAAGAAAATAGTTATTAAATTTCAGAACACCTTTGACAGATATTCAAGAAATTTTGATCTCACCATGTGAAGAAAATTAAATTCTATATTTATACCGGAACAATGTTTTATTTATTTTTACCAAAAAAGTTCTGACATAAAAATTGCAAAAACACTGTCTTTTTCCCGCATCCCCTTCCATCCCACCTTAAGAATAAGGAAGGGGGACTCTAAAGTAAGTGTGGCTGCATTTTTGTGAAGAGAGAGTGGAAAATACCTTAACGAAACCACCCTTATTACACCTGAACGGGATTCTAACCCCTTTTCCCACGTCATTGGGAGTCCAGTCTATTACAAGAGTAACGCCTTAGACAATGCGGCTACCGAAGTGGGTTTTCATTTAATTAATGTCTTCCCAAATAATCCTCTGTCCTATAAGTGTAGATATGTGGAAAATTCCGGTCGGGTGGTTAAACATGAATTATGTAAAAAAACAAACTAGTGTAATGACATAGAAGAGGAAGAGATAGTTTTAAGCAAATGTATCAGAAGTCACCTGAAGGGAGGATGAAAAATCACTTTATTGAAAACTCTACTTTTTTTTAGTGCTGCGTCCTACTACCCGTTCATATTATACCCTTATGTACTAATTACAATACTGGTTTTGGAAATTAGGAAGGTTACATTTAGAGGAAAAGTACCAGCATTTGCGTAGAGGGAGAGTGAATAACTATTTTTTGGAGAAACCACACTTAGTACACTCGAACGAGATTCGAGCCTCAATCTCCCCGTCATCGGCAGACTAGTCTAATACAAGAGTAGCGTATTAGACCACGTGGCCACCGAAATGGGTGGAAACTCTACTGCCCAGTCAGTGAACCCGATATAATATGAACAAAATACTTTGAGATTGGAGTCAAAAGTCTTAAAGCCATTTACCTATAATAGGCTCACAATATATTGAATTACTGTACCTGAGACGGGAAGATGGCGGTTCATATCTATGACTCACTTTCCTCGTTAGGGGCTCCAGCCTCCAAACCCCCAGTGAGTTTTCTTTGTAAGTGGATGTAAATTAATATAATTCCAGAGCAGTTTTTTTTATAGGTTTACCGTTTAGACACAAGTAACCTCCAAAGAAAGCTCCACACCGGCTTTAAAGTTTCTCCGCCGTTTTGAGATTTTTTTCGGGTGTTAAAAATTACAATTTTTAGCTTTTTGGAATTTTCCCGTTGGTTACATGTAGAAGCTATAGGTTTGCCATATTTCAAGTTTCTAGCTCATCAGGAAGTGGGTAAACACTAATGCCAGTGAGTAAGCCAGCCATGTGGCTTTATAGTGTATAATGTATTAATCACATCTTGTGAATGTGAGGGATGCCAGGCCTTCACCGTGGTTCGGATCCCACGTTAAACTGTAGGTCCTCCATTTGATCTTACAATCAGCCTAACATTACACATTAGCGTGAGTATAGCCCGAACGGGTAATAAAGACGCGGTGCTAATAATAATAGTAATAATAATAATGTATAGTATATACGAGTAGATGTGTGTTCTGGGCGTTGGTTCCCCCAATCTCTTCATAAGTTAATGCGGGTGTACTTACTCTTTACTTCCCTTAAATCACGAGCCCTCAGATTAAACCGTTAATAACTTTTGAGTTACCGCATATAGTATGATTCTGGTAGAAAAGACCTTTTAGAAAACTCAAACAAAATTTGTTGCTGTTAACATTAATAAGCACCAATTCAACCATATTATTTTGACGCTAACTATGAAAAATAACAGCTGCAGATCACAAGAACTGACATATGAATATATTACATTTATTTGGTAACTTTGATAAGTGTCATACACGTTTATTTCTATCTAAATCATACTGTACCAATAAACAAATAATAAATATAACAAATTTGTTGCTTAGAGCCTGTAATGGGCATTTATTTCGGAGCCAGATATGGTTTGTTTATTTTTACTTTCTCGATATCTTAATGGTAGAGAAAATATTGTGATCATCAAACAAATTGAACTCAAAATTTTGATGAATCTTTACGTTTCATGAACCCCCAAATCCAAAAAAGTTGTTTTTGACTTTCCGTTTGTCTGTCTGTCTATACCTCCAGCTAGAGACTAAACTATTTTACCGATTGGGCAAAAACTTGGTAGCTAGGGCTTTCATAGGGTTTCCTAGAAGGGTTTTTGGAATTGGATATCTAACCCTAAAATTAAAGGTGGTTTACTTTAGGGCTATTTTCATTTTCCCATAAAAATGAATTTTAGGGTACTTTACAGATGCGGGAATTTCCGTATCTATGCAACTTTTTAAGATACTAAATAACTTATAATTGCAAATTGTAGTATTATTTAAAATAAAAGACTTTTATGTGAAATATATTTTTATACGACCAACAGTTTCTGAGATATTGGCTAATATATTAATACACCTTTGTGAGCTTTAGTTGTAAAGACATACTAAAGTTTTAACGCAATAATTCTCTAATGACATGTACAACAATAATCTATCTCTATCATTTTAGATTCAATAATCAATATTTACCTATTCTATTGGTCAAAATTTATAAATGAGGAATTTAATATCAATATAATAACATTAATATGTCGAAAATCTTAAACCGGAAGTCGATATTTTAATACGAAGTGTTGACCCTTAGAGACCCATTATCAATACTTTTACTTTCTCGCTACCTACAGGTATTGGGATCGTCAAAAAAATTGAACTCGAAATTTTGACGGATGTCGACGTCTCATGACCCTCCGAGCCCTAAAAAGTGGTTTTCGCAATGCCGTTTGTCTGTCCATATGTCTGCTATTATGTACCTCGGGCTAGAGCCTAAACTAGTTTACCGATCAGGATAAAATTTGGTATCTAGGGCTTTCATAGGGTTGACCCAGGGGTTTTGGAATTGGATATCTAACCCTAAAATTAAGGGCAGTTTCCTTAAAAGTGGAAAGAGAAAAATTTGATTTTATCAAAATCAGTCTTAACGATTTTGATTAGATTTCATTCCTAATCTTTGATCAATATTACAAACCAAATGACTACCCTCAAATTTTCTTCAAAATTAATTCAAGGTGTCCCGGTCTGATACATAAATTTTATTTTTTAATTGTATCTCCGTAAGTCTTTGAGATATGAAATTACTTATCATTTCATACATGTGGATCTATTTATAATAAACATATTTTAATTGAAATATATTTTTATAAAACCAAAAGTTTTTAAGTTATAAACATATATTTTTCTTTTAACTTTGCCAAAACCTTAAGGTAAAGTATTACGACCGTCAAAATACTCTAGCCCGAGATGTTGATTTATGTCGAAGTTTCATGACCCCCCCCCCCC